>CAJPEX010002589.1:0-14919 GCA_905338405.1 Notodromas monacha
TATTCTAAATATATTTTGAAAGTTCATTCGGACCCCGCGAGCAGCTGTTGTGGAAATATCGAACAAACCTTGTTGGTCACGGTCGACTTCTTTCAGGGAGGATGTTTCACAAACATCCCCTCATGCAATGCATGTCGACATGCATGAATGACAGGTCAGTCCATCAGTCGTTCGTTTTCCGCGGCGACGTCAACTTCGGTATCTGAAGCATTCGTGTTATTGCTGCTGGAGGAGAATATTTGGGTATTGGTCCAAATTATGACTGGAGAAAAGCGCCCTGACACAACGCACTCGGTGACCAATTTGTCTTGCGCGGAAATCAACAGTAGTACAGTCAAACCTCTCTAAGTCGAATTTCAAGGGACCTGCAAAAAAATTCGACTTGAAGGATTTGAATTTCATAGGTTGAAACTACAATAAAAAAGGCCCTTTTTTCTGGGAAACTTAGAAAAAATGTAAATGGTGATATTCTGGAGCTTAAATGGCTTCTTCAATGAGTTGAAAGGCTGCTGAATTTGGAGGCGGGGGTTCATTTGCCCAATTAAGTCTTTCACTTCCTTTGAAACACATACATTTCTTTTTTTATTGCTTTTTTCTTTCTTTTTTCAAGAAAATAATGGCCAACAGGCCACAGATAATTCGACTTCTGGAGGTTTGAGGGGGAAAGCTTTTGGCTTGGGGAGGTTTTTACTCTATCGTTTCTAAGGGGATTCAGATGGGTACCTGAAAAAAAAATCGACTTAGGGGGATATTTGGTTCGAGTTATGGAGTTAACTCGAACCTATATTTGATATTTTGATATTCCATATTTTGTATTTCCATCTTTTGACATATCTTTTTTTAGTTCTGTAAGAGCTGCATCTTTGTAAGCGCAGTAAAATTCCGTTGTAAAGAAAATCGGTTGAACTCGTTCCAGCGGTTTTATCATCGAAACCGTGTTATGAAAGTTTCGTCACAACACAATTGTTTTTTTCTGGAATCTTGGTACTGTCTAACGAATTTTTGTCCTTGGATGTGTGCAAGGGGCCATTAAAATATTTGCCAAATGGCAGAAGAACGGAAACATCTAACTTTCGCATCAATAAATGCTTATAAATAAAGGTATAAATCGTGATATTTCGTAGAAAAAAAATATTATGCAGGCAATGGATTATTGCAGAAAATATGCAGCATGATAAACTTCTCAGAATTTTTCTAGCTTAAGTTCAGAATTTGAAAATGGCCGCTTTCTTCTATATGAACAGCCTTCTTCAATGAATGTTGCTCTAAATCAGGGTAGATGTAATTTTGATTGCATGAATGCTCTTGTTACACCTAATTTTTTATTTCATGTTTTAATAAGAGCATGTAAGTTTTAGGAAGATTTTACGCAGAGCAGGTCTAAATTGAAGGGCTATGTTTATTTTTAATTTTTCTGTACTTCATCAAGAAGACTTGAAAAGGTTATCAATTCCTATTTCATCGGTTGTGGAGCACGTACAATGTTATGAACATTAATCGTCTATTTTTCACGAAATTATAGTCATACCTTGGATATGTTTTAAAAACCATGATTCACAATATGTCGAATTTGTATTGTATCGAATTTTCATCTGGCCCCTGTGAGTGGTGATATGGTTTTATTTATGTTTCCAAACAAAGCTACAGCATTAGTCATGAGCATGGTTATTCGTGTAGCATATGCTGTAGATCCACCGCAGTTGAGGAAGCTTGTTTCAAGAGGCGAATTCATCCCGCAAACAAATTTTCCATTAAAAAAATATTCCGCGCCGAAAAGAAATTTAGAAGAAATCGGTACAGATCTAGTTCTCCAAAACGATGGACAATTCTGGTCATGGGCGCTTTTTGTCTGGGTGCCTTTTCCTACTGGGTATTCATCGTCGTCGAAACCTCGCGCCCCTCCATGCGTTGAACGCGAACGACCGTTACGGAATTTTTCAGGCGATGGCGCGCTGCTCTAGTTGAGTCCCTTGTTTCTGGTGAAGGTCTATAACGCTGGACGGATTCAGTGCTTCGGGTGCGGCTCAGCGGTGCGCATGGCCTGTCTTAATGCGATAGATCGACCTTGGAAGAGAAATGTGATTCGATTACGATTGTGTCGTGTTCGATGCAAGTCTATAACGCTGGACGGATTCAGTGCTTCGGGTGCGGCTCAGCGGTGCGCATGGCCTGTCTTAATGCGATAGATCGACCTTGGAAGAGAAATGTGATTCGATTACGATTGTGTCGTGTTCGATGCACGGCTTTTTAAATCAGTGACCCGCGTGTTCCAATGGTGGTGCTGTACTTCACTATACTTTGGGCCCCGTCCGATGTTGCATCGAGTTGCCATGAAATCAAGAATAAAGGGTGGAAGATTTTTCAATGTACAGTACTATACTGGGCTTTGTGTCCAAAACTCGAGTTGGTGCACCAGGTCACGGAGGGTGTGGAAGGATGATTTCTCGGAAAAATGCGACAGTCCGAGTTTAAAGCTACTGTAGTTCGTAATACAGTCCCGAAGGATGAAAGTGAACTCGAAGTCCTTCTCGAACGAAGGGTGCAAATTTTTGTCAACCCTGTGAGCGAGCCATCGTAAGATGTACACTTTGATTACGATTATCTTCGACTCGTTTTCAGGACTGCTTCGTTGACAGCTGTGATCGAATGAGTTCGGGGAAATGCTACGGAACTGTGTAATAAGCGTATAATTTTAAGCTTAATAGGCGGAGTTTCCAGAGGAAAATCTGGCTGACGTTGCATTTCTATGCCTGCATGGTAACTCCTTGGAACGTACCCGATGAAGTTAATCTCTTCTGGCGATTCAGTGTTGCAGAAGATAAATTCCTGAGTCAGCATGGGAACATGTTGTACCCTGAATTGGATCGAGGCTGGTTTCTTCGTTTATTATTTTTTTAATTAACCTCGGTGGAATGAACGAGCGCTGGCCTGAGAAAACCTGGCTTCATCAGGGCAGACTAGGACCGAACAAAGACGGCTTGGAATCCGAAGCTATAGCCATTGACCCTTCGTCTAGTTTTTGTTATTCTAGCGAGGCTTTCTCCGGTGTGTTCTTCACGCAAGCGTGGGAATAACGTTGGCCCTTTTCGTATATCCGGAACTTGTTTTTTATTTTCATATCGCGCGATTGATGGCATTTCTCGTGAACCGTATCAAAAAGGTTTTTCCTTCATTTCCCCATTTTCTCGGAAGGAGATTGTCTCCGGTCTTCTTCAGAGATAAGGACCGGTTGGGGCCCGTTCGAACTTGGTTTGCGAGAGTGGGAAGCCGGATTATTTGGTGCTATAGGACGAACTTTGATTGATGAGATCCAGTGCGACTGGTTCCAGCTTTTCCTTTGTTTTCTACGCGAATATAAGTGGGCTCTCGTAGTAAGCCTTGTGGCAAGGGGCTAATTGGTGCACCGAGAAGAGGGAGCGGTGATTGTGTTTCGCCGTGCTTCATTATGTCGGTGAAAGGTTCATCCGTGCGGATCGCTGAGGTCGTTTCCTTGCCAGCTCCAGGTCAGTAAAAAGAAAATACTTAACATTATAGCCTCCTATCTCTGAGCTTTCGTGATGTTGATGAGCCCCCATTTGCTATGTTGCCGTTAATGACGATAATTTAATGCGCATGGTTCTGCCTTCTTCGGGGTTTCATAATGCAGCTGGACCTCGATAGCTCGAACCTCCCCATGCCGAGGACCTCCATATGCTATTTTAGGTATCCAGGAAAAAAAAGCAATACGAATTGGATTAATTTCACTTGGATATTTTTCAAAAGGAAGTGATTGACAAATCAGATGATTGAACCATTGTCTCGAAGTCCAGCGTCTTGTGAACTTCTTTCATTCAGCAAATTAGGCGCCTGAAGATTTCCAGTTTTAAATTCCTGAAATTCTTCTGTTTCATCTCAAACGAAAATAGTTAATTTCTTTGACACGAAACCTCCATAAGTTGAATGTTTGCTGGTCCCTTGAAGTTTTGGTTGAAGAGGTTTGACTGTATTCTACTGTCCACGGATTGAATGGGCCCCAAGTAGATTTATTTCTGTTTCCGTACCAGTGAATTGATAAAATATGATGTGTTCGCGAATCCATTGTGTACTCTGTGTACATATTGGTGAAAAAATATTTCAAGATTTTGATTCGGCCAAAAATTCTGAACTATTTATCTTACGTTTCGCGTGTGTATTATTATTATTTTTTTTATCATGGAAACTACTTGGAATCGAATCAGTTCTTCGATTCTCTCGGAGGATCCCGCACTCACCACTTGAAGGCCATGTTTCAGGAATATGGCTCAAAATTTTATTTACTAATGTTTCTTTATTGAAACGCTGAATATTGAAGTCATGGTCATCTTAATTCACAGACATCCGAAAAATGTAGATTTTCTTCGGAAACCTAAATTGTACACGATTGTTTGCGGAAATGGGAAACAATCCTTGGTTGATCATCATAGAAATTTCGCCATGACTGACAGTAGAGCGAATTGATTCTCAAAGAGACACGAGCTTCAAAGAAGTATCAATTCCCCCCTTTTTCAAGGTGAAAACTCGTGTAGTACTGCTTTTCGTAGAAGTCATGCATTTGCATCATTTCGCAGTATTGATACCCAAGTTTCACAACACCCGCGTAAATCATTCGTCCCATATTCTCTTCCTGACCTGGTCGCATATCATTCCAGGATGTCGTGACATCAATTTATTTTAATGATTCCGCGCTAGTCATAAAAGATAATACGTTAGAAGCTTTGAACGACGCCGAATTCATGTCGCGGCTTGTGGCTAATGTGGCGGTGGATTAGCTGCGGTCTGCGGTTTTATAAGGAAACACATTCTCTGTTCGCATTTCCACGATGAATGTTTAATTTTAATTAACGCTGCGTGTATGACTGCTGGGAAATCTCGAAGTGTAGATCAGTAATTTGCGGTGTCTTGATCATTCATCACACGCAGTGGAGAACTTCTAAATGTTCTTTTTCTGAGTTTTCTTCGTCAACTGGAGTGGCTGTTTAAAATGACGAATTTCCAAGCGGAATGACGAGTCATTGTTTCAGCTTCCCTGCGTTCAGAAATCACAAGCTGACGGTTCGAATTTATTGTTTTTACGTGTGTAGTCTCAATTTACTGTATTATACGTTCATTTTATTAAATTGAGACTAGATTCTGGGCATTGATGGAACCCAGGAAAATAATAATGGATGATGAAGGCGCTGTTGAAGAGATAGAACACCAGCAATTGGCCAGTTTGCAGCCAAGAACACATATTCAAGGGGCACCTTGAAAATATGTTATGTTACTGGCTTTTTCAGAACAATTCATTGTGCAATTTGATGGCAAATAATTCTCAATGAATACTGAAAACACCGCACAAATGAATAGAACCAATTTGTTCACAAGCCATAATCCCAGCACAGATATAAAATATGTTGTAATTGAAGAGAGTAAATGATCCCTCATAATTAAGGTTGAGGAAATACTGCCCTGCATTCAAGATACAACTTGAGAGTAGGAAAATCCAAAAGACCCACGTAAGAGAGGGGTTGTAATCGTATTCCACCTCCATATCTCTAAAATACACGTTAAGACTAAAGACTCTTATTAATACTCTTTTGAGCCACGACTTCGTTTACAGTTCAGTTCCCAGAGATGTGAAGACCTTGCATGCGCGTAGTAATCTGTCAGTTTCGTGACGTTGTTTCACCGGAATCGCATTTGCATATAAATGCTTTATTGATCGCAGTCGTGGATGAAGATGCTTCATCTGGAATAACATTTCCGAGAAAAACCCTAAACAACGTGAAGAAAAGAAAATAAAAAATAAAATCCGTGTCGGATTAGGAAATTCACGAAGAAAACCCCGATGCCTCTTCGTTCTAGGCATGAGTTCTCCGCCAGGACTTGCGGAGGATAATTGCTTGGGAAACGTAGTTTTCCTCCCCAATTGTGAGTCCCATATTCGTTTGTTCTCCGCCTTCGCAACTAGTGTCGTATCCGGGTTCCTCGGAGCCGAGCCCACTGAGGACAGGATTGAAGTGGTGAAACGCGGGCTGACGTTCGAGGTCATGACTGGAGCCCAGTGGGTTCGTGTGGAGTAGAAGTGTAGACTGTGTGGGTTATTTCTTCCGCCTGGTTTCGAGGCTCAGTCTTGTCTCTCGAGATTATTGAAACGTGTTTCTATCGGTCAGTTCCGACTCCGAAATGTGTGATGTGGTGTTCCGAGGGAAACATTTTTTGTATGGCTATTTCTGATTTCCCACCGTGGAATTTACGTATTGTTGTCGGGCCTTGGTTAATTTTCCTCTAGTCTCGATGGCTGAGTTGGAATTTTGCATTCGGATGGTAGGTATAATTTTTTAAATCTCTGCAGCTGTTCGTACTCGAGCTCATTTTCGGTGGAATCGGCATAAAGAATAAATTATTTCGAAGAATACTGTATCACGAAAATTTGCAGGATATCGACCTTCAGGCTTGTGAATCTCCACCTCCATTTCGTTTATTCTGGAAGCTTCCCACGAATTGTCTGTCCCTTCGAAATCAGATTTGCAAGGATTCTTCGATCGAAACTGTTTCATTTTAAATCTGCTGACGAGGGGAGAGAAAGTTTTTCAGCTCCTGCTTACTTCTCATCCTTCACAAATTTTCCAGAAGTCGTTTTTTTATAAAGAATAGAGGTTACTATTGATAATCGTTGTTCGTGGAAAAAATCGTCCTGTTGATGTGTTGCTCTAAAATTTGAGATTTCGCGGTTATTTATACTGGAAAAAAATGAAATTTCCAAATGCAGTAAAATCGACGATAAAGTCAAATCGATATGCAATGTCTGGATTTCAGCTGGATGAGGCTTTTTTTTATGTACCTGTGAGCCCGTTTGAAGTACTGAAATGTACAACCATGNTATTGCGAACACGTTTTCTTATGCTTCTGATTCCAGATAGAAAGTGGAACATTTATAGGATAGTGAAAGCATTTACGCTTGCAGATTGGTTCATATTTACGAGTGCTGTATGCCATATTTTCTCTGGCTTACGATCAATTTCGATTCCTGAAGCACCTCGAACCCTTCGAACAGTTTCGGAACTTTCTCCTTTTTTTCTCCTATAAATGCAAGAAAGCGATATTTTCCTGTTGAACTTTCGCTTCACTGATGGGATGGTTTATCGTGACGTTTTCCGTATGCCTCATCGTCGAGTTGATAAAATCGGACGGTGTGAAATTTCCATTGAACATTTTCGCACGCAGTTGTTGAATTTCTCGCTTTTGTACATTGGGATTTTTCGAATTTTTTAAATGCAGTACAGTATTTTTTAAATTCTGTGCAGTACTTCGGCTACTCGAACTTCTGAATTCACAATCTTCCAAACCACTGTGGAATCACTGACGAGACCGAAAACAAGCATCTGTTTATTCGCGAGTTTTCTCCCATTGTTGCCCTGACTTTCCCTAATGCTTTTCCATCTACTGTATTGACACTTCAGTTTAGACTCTTTAGAGCAATCTTAACATTCACCATTACAAAGCAAAGCGAGTGATATCAAAACACGCTTTCCATTGGAATACAGGCGTCCTAAGTGAAGCAATGCCATTGCAACGGGCTAAGAAGTGTTTTTAAATTTCACTTGAGCCTCGACTAAGTGCCAGCTTTCGATCCATGCGGTTTCAGCTGGTTACCTTCATTTCGGAATTAATCTTGAACTCTCGTGACTTCTCTCCATGTCAGACTTCTAGAGCAGATAGTTCATTGATGACCTGAAAAAATGCGAACTTCACGCATTGTAAAATGGTATTCCCACCATCGTTCGAGGGACCAGAAGTTAAGGAAAATGTGCTGTCAAAGCTGATGAACCCACACTCGTGTGCCGCGAACCCACAAATATTCCACAGTGCTTTAAAGTACTTATGAAATTTTTGTAATTTTCTTGAATTTATGAAAGCTGTTTTACTGCTATCTTTCCTCAGTTTTTGTGACGTGAATCGAATTCTGAGGTCGAGTTTCAGAAAAAAAAAAGCTGATCGGAGCTACTGCAAAGTTTTCATCAGGCTTATTTAAAAATTCGATCACCGTGCTGTAAAAATCGAGATAACGATCAATTGGATCAAAAATAATTCGACATGTATGCGAATACTGAAATACTGTACATCAATATCTGGGTCTATCTACTGAGCATCGAATACCGGTCGAAAACTGGTTCGACAGGAAAGTCCAAGTACAGTATCTCAAGTCTCGTACCGAGGAATCCCGTTTTTATTTCCTGATTGTACAATATTAAATTGGCAAAGTGACAAAGACTGGTGACAGACAAGAGCCACGTGGCTTGACCTGGATGAGAACCCAGTGCTTCAGAAACTGATTGAAGAGGGCGCGATCCTTCCAAGTCCTTGATGCGATCATCGAGTGGGTTCTTCGAGGCCATTTCGTGCCCCAATTCGAGGGCATCTGCTTTGGTTTATTTTATTTTATGAAGCTTTGATTCATTTTATTTTATGAAGCTTTGATTCGTGACGCATCTGCTTACCTGTTTGATTGACGACGAGTGCACTTCTCGATACTATAAATAAAATGCTTATTGGCAAAAATCACTGTCGAGAGCTGAACCAGATGAACATTTCTCGATCGATCGCGTTTTTTGTTGTTGAATCAATATCGTGAATAGCACATTTCTGTTTTCACAGAGCACGTTTTTTTCTTTCGGAATAATAAAGCTTTCTTCATACGCGAATTACTGCATGCCGCGAAATATTCCTCCAACATTTATTGTACCCTTGTGAAGGGCGTGTAATTATGCATTTGTTTTTATTTCATTCATGTTTGCATTTGAATCCGAAAATTTTCCTGCTTTGTATGCTCCGAAAACGGGTGATAACGTCTATGGTTTTTTTTTTTTCATAAGGTGGTGTTCATTCAAAGGTTAGATCGCTTAGTATGCATCGCAGAATATGGATATTAAAAATTCATGATGCTGTCTAGGTCATTGAATTTATTCACTAATTTAGTCCTTAAACCCGTAAAAGGAGACGGTTATAATTTTCAATTTTAAAATTATAAATGTTTTTGTGTGTGAAGTCAACGAACGTACGGAAATTTCTCGGATTGAATTCATCCTTTGCACTTGGAGGTTGTCTTGTCATATCGCGAAGGTATTCCATCTCCATGAATTAATTATTCTTCCGTGTCTGGAGGGAGAGAAGCTCATTAGCCTTGCAGATACCGAGATAATCCGTGTAAGGTATGATTCGGGACGAATTAGTCTGCAAGTTCCTCTTCAAACCCCCTCGAAGTCTTTTGTTCTGTAAAAAAAAAAATGAATTATTTGGGTTATTAGGAACTTTAATTGGCTGTTCACGTGCTGCCGCGTTCGGATTTCTGCGGCCAATTTCCTGGGGGTGGATCCCGAAAGAACTAGGTACAGTACGAATTATTTTGTCCTGAAGTCCGGAAGTGAACCGTATATGTATTGTATTTTTTTTCCGTCCGCCTACTGGAAGCGTGACGATGAACTCGCTGGACACTCCCTGTTGGATCGGGGGTTACCCAAAAATCCTGCAATTTTTTCAAAATATATTTTCAACGGGTCGATGAGACCTGGGGGGGGGGGGGTTCTTATTTCCGTATTGTATTTAGAAATAAGGAATTGTGTGTTCCGAACAGATTGAATCCGGGACCGCGAATGTGAACCTGCTGGTGATGGTAGGAATAACTTCCTGAAAGACTTTTAAAGCCTTGCTTTCTGTTCAGGATCCTCAAATCTTTGGGCAGAAAATCCTCACATGGCTTCGCTGCAACTGCTTGAGGGGTTCTGTGCTATTTTCACGGCGACTTTATTTAAAGCCACTATATTTTCATCGGAAGTTTCAATTCTCGCTGTCGAAAGTAGGAAAATTATTTCTGCGAAAAGACTTTTGGTCGAATATCAGCCATCTGAAGAGTTGATGTTTTATCCCTGAGTATATTTTCAAAAATTTAAACGTTTTTTTATAATTTGAAGACATGGCTGCATCACGAAGCCATAAATGTACAAAATTTTTCCGTGTAGAATTTGCTCAAATTATGTGTTGTGTGCTTCTGGACGGACTGGGATGGCGATCATTCAATGAATGGACGAGTTCAAACGGGCTTGAAAATTTGCAATTTTTTGTTTGATTGTGAGGAGGGGGGTTTTTTTAATGTTTCGCTAGACTTTTGAGAGGCGCCTCGTGCCGTATTGAAATTCACCATTGTTTGGCGGTATTCATGACACGTTGTTTTTCTACCGCGGAGTTCGCTGTTGCTCTTATTTCCATGGTTTGCAGCATTCATTCTTCTGTTTTGTTTTGAAATTTCTCCCTGCCTGTGGGTAACGTGCTCGTGCTTGACTGCCTTGTGTAGTCTCTTGTTTACAGCGGAGTACGCCAAGAAAAATTTTGATCCCGTGTCACGATTTCGTTAAATTGTTGTTTCTCTGCGCGAGCACGTTCATAGAATTTGAACATCGACGGATAATCGAAAAGGTAGTGAGAAGCTTATGTTGGAACGTATTTGGATTACTTGAGGGCATTTAAGATTTACTCCTGTTATTTTGTTATGCCTCCCGGGTAAAGTTCAAAAACATTCAAATGCTTGGATGAATACGGGAAAATGAACTTCTCAAGAAGCAATGGGTCTAGTTAGGAACTCTTTGAAGGAATTTACTTTAGGAAGTCCATTTAAAAAGGCGGAAAAAAATTGAAAAAGATCAACTTAGTGGAAGAATTGCTTCTCTTTTTTTTCCTTCTACTTTTTTCTCAATCGGCGAATGTGATCGTCTGTGGCTATTTCTGAGTGTGAAAGAAGCATGACGTTGCTAATTAATCCCGTTTCATTCTCGTGGCAATTTTTGAAAACGTCATTTTTTTGCGCAATGGGATTTTTTCATTTCCTTAAACTGAACGAAAGGGCTCCTGAGGAAGGTTTTTTAAGCCTGTATCGCGTTTATTTCAGATGTGAAAAAGCTCTGCTTAATTTACTAGCGTAAAGATTTCAAAAACTAGTTTTTCGTGGAATACACTAAAATCGTTTTCGAAAAAAAAAATTAAATTTTAAATCTGAAAAACTTCCTAGCTCTAAGTCCCCAATGAAGTCTCAAACATTTTCTATTTCCCATTTCGGTCTTAGCAGGAGGTAACTCGACATCTGTGACCACATAATGTAAACAGATCTTGGATAAACTATTCGATACCGATAATTTCTGCTCCTGCTTTTCTCTTCCTGATTTTGTGAATTGCATGAAGCGAACCTATTCTGAAGAATGTAAATAAAAACCTTTGACGAGGGTGGCGTGTATTTTAATAGTACTGTAATGCAAAGCAGTACAGTATTGTATTTTTCCTTAGTTCTCAGTAGGAAACCAGTTTGTCCAACTTTATTTAATTTCTTCAAAGGTTTGCACATGAGAATGAGATGGATTGTCCGTTCCTCGGAGAACTCGGTTATGATTTCGAATCCGATTATCCGCACCGCTAATTCTGAAGTACGTGCGGACTATAAATCGCTCACCTTTCAATTCGGGTTAGACTGTTTTATTTCAGTTGAACTTTTACTTTAGAAAGGAGAACCGGTTTTTGTGTTCCATTGCGAAGTGATGGGTTTGCATCTGTTATACGGTGCAGTATTTTTTCTGGAGGGCCGCATTTTCACCTGCTTCTACAATTAGAGAAGCGATAAAGGTTAATTTCTCCGTGAATCTTTAATTTTATGAGTGTAAGAAGAATAGAAATTATAATTAAGTTTGTCTGATGGAAAAAGAGCGAGCAATAGGATCAGTCCGGAAGAATCAGTATTTTTTAAATTTATTTTAATGAAGGGGTTCTTTTACAATACTATACTTAATTGTGTATGAAAACCCCACCGTGGATTTTTCAGCTAACATTAGAGTGGCAGAATCCATCATAGACTTCGTTGTCCTGAAAACTAGAATTTCATGTTCTTAGAAAAATCGGATTTCGAAAAAAAAAAAGATTCAATTCAGGGTTTCACACTTCTATGACTGTATAGTGAAAAGTATTTTCGAATGCCTTCGTTGGCACGTGTTTTCAAATTTGGTGCCGTGGAGATTAATTTTGCTACTGCATACTGTGTATTCAACTGTACATTATATTGAAAGCTTTCTGATATTTGTAATACGCAAGTTCGCCCGCTTCATTGGCGGTGAACTCGTTTAACAGAGATTCCGTAGTTTTTTTTTCCCGTGATCGTTTTGTGAAAGTACCGGCGGTTTCCTTGCCTTTGATACACGTCCCGCGTAAGTGGCGGTTTCCCTTTGTTTTGATTCTTTTCCGACGCCTGTGGAACTATTCGAGCGAGATATTCGCTTGGCATGTGTTGAAATGATTCTTGTTTTTCATTTCCCCTCCCGCATGAGCCGCCGTGCGTTCGTTTTTCCGAGTCTTGTGACTCCTGATGAGCATCGCTCTCGTTGTCTTTTTTGCCACGCTTGTATACTGTAGTGTACTGTATATGAGTGTGTGTGTATGAAGGAGCGAGGAGTGTGATCTTCCCCGGATGCCGAAGGAATCGTTTGAAAGTTGAGGAGGGAAGACCGTATTTGTGTGTGTGTTAATTGTGGATGCGTGTGTGAGGCACGCACTCCCTCCTTAGTTTCGCATGTGGACGCGTAGTGGATGGGCAACGCGTTGGCGTTGATTTTTATTTCGTGGTGTGAGTCAGGGCGAGGTACAGTACTGTATAACCTAGTCCCGAAGGACACCTAGCTTGTTCGGGAAAATTCTGCGTACGAGCATATTAATTTCACCCGTCTGCTGCTATTGTGGAATTCATTGAAGATATATCTGTGTTGCTTAAATTAAAATTTACGTGTAATTTGTTTCTTTTCTCTCTCTCACTTTATTTGAAGCCGTAAATCAGCATGTTCTCGTTTTCTCGATTCCACATGAGGCAATTTATTCTTACCCTTTTGATTGTTATTCAGTTCACTTGTTTTTTTATGGTTATTTGTGAGATAGTGATTTACTGTTATGGCCGAAGTTGTTCAGGAAAATTCCGGCCATCTCGTAAAGCAAATCCATTCATGTAACCCGTCCTCTGGTATTGTGGAAGAAATTCCGACCGAAGACGTTCAATGCTGATCAAATAAAATGTATGTGCGATAAGTTATCATTTTTTCCCTCATTGAAGTCCATCACTAAATCCTCGTGAGGTATTTCGTCACTCGGGGGAAATGTTACTAACTAATGGAGATCACGTGTGACACTCAACTCTCATTTGAATTTCGAAAAATGACTGCTGATTAAAACAATTGCCAAACGGATTCTTTTTCCATCAGTTTTTCTTGGAGCAAGCGTGTCGAAGTGAAAGTTGAAATTTAAATATGGGAATCACGTGTTTTGAAGAGAAGGATCTAGTTTTCCAAGTACTGTACAGCATCGTGCACCGCGTCAGAAAATTATTTAAACATATGCAGGTGGACTCTCCACAGCGAAATTCAAGGGACTAGGAAAAAATTCGTTGTAATTCGAATAACTTAACAATCCTCTGAATATATATGTGGAGTTTCCACGACTGCAGTTTTCCAGCTCTTGTTTTTCTAGGTAACTGTATTAGCAAAATAAATTGCGATAAAAAGTGCTTTAAAAGCATTTCTGTCAACATTTGTTGTGTTCACGTTTAATTTTCTCTCTGGAAGCGTTTGTTTTTTTTAGTGGAAAATTATATGAAGTTGTTTGTGGGTAAAATTATGGCACTAGAGGGGAATGTCTGCCTATTTCCCTTCGAGTACCCTGAATTCGATAGCTTCTTATTTTTAAATAGACGATTGTCGTAATGTGATTCAAGGATTTTTCAGTTTTGAGAATCGCAATGAACGAAATATTCCTGTTATACAGCACAGTACTGTACACTGCTCCTAATTTTTTCTCTGCTGGCATGGTACAGTAGAACAATCAAAACCCCTCACACCTCGCATTCGGGAAGGGATCAAGTCGTGACAATTTTTTGCGAAGAAGTTGATGTGGAATGTGAAATTCATTTCAAGACCCCCACCCTGAGGTTATCGTGGTATACTCTGACCCCTGAATAAAATGTCCGGAATGTCTATTACGCCGAATAAATAAATTATTCGTCGAATCACTGTCCCGTCGCCTTTTTCTTTGGCCCCCTTGTCGGTTCTCCTGAGTGTCGGCCGACAGCCCGACGTCCCAGTTGCGCACCATGGGAGGGAAACGCGGGCCTGTCTGTGTCTGTCAGTCACACAGTCAGTCGTTTGTTCGTTTCTTCGTTCGCATGCTCCCGCGATGAACCAGTCAAGTCTTTTCCTGACACTGTTCGCGGCTTCGTGTTAGCACGTCATTTTTCGTCACCGGTGCGCGCGGATTAAGCGCACGATCTGGCTGGCTATTGAAACTCTTATCTCGAGATATCGAATTTTTCCGTGTGAACTATGATTACTTTTTATTGCTGCGTTGATTCTGCTCTTTCGTGGAGTTCTGTGAGGTTTACGTCATTGCGACACTGTGCGAACTTCCGAGGCGTTGATACGAGCGTTGATTTGGTGTGTGCCGTTTTCTCCTGGTTGATCTTCCGTACGCCGTGTGGGTACCCGGTAAACGACGCAGGTTGAAAACGACGCAAGAAGGGCTTAAGCCTTTGAAATCCTCTCTGGCGCCGTTCTGAGGTTGCAGTCAACCGTCAGTCTTGCCAACAATATTTCAGTAAAAGTACACACTCCAGGTGCCTCAAAAATCTCATGAATTTCCCAAGCTTAGCCAGATATGCTGTTCATTATATACAGTACCGCAATATGTTTTTATGATTATGCAAAGGAAATTGAAATAAATTTGATTCGGAATGCGGCATAAGTCACCTCATTCAGATTACCTGAGATTTTGAGGAAGTGGAAAGTTTTCTGGAATTAATGAGCAATTCAAATCCTGTTTCAAATTCCTGAAAAGTATACTGATTTTTTT
>CAJPEX010002589.1:16097-35714 GCA_905338405.1 Notodromas monacha
GGGGGGGGGGGGGTGGAAAACACTACTGTTATAATGTTGAGGCTGGGAGTGCAGCAGAAGTTCACCATTAATATTTATTTAAAAATCAGCAGGAAAGAAGTTGGTAACTCTGAGGGTAGCTGGCCCCCATTGTGGTGGTCAACATTCCCCGACAGCTTAAGCCGGCTTAAATCTCTTGTGCCGTTTTCTCCTGGTTGATCTTCCGTACGCCGTGTGTTCGTATCGTCTTGTTAAATGTTCCAATATGTGCGACTTTCTTGAGTGATGAAAGTGTAGTTTTGTTTTAATCTTTTCCGCGTTGTGGGTCGCCGATATTTAATTTTTTTTTTCGTTTTTACCACTGCTGCATAGAAATGCAATTTCACGATCAGGTGTGGTCTTCTGGGGCCTGTTAGAATGGACATTGATGTATTCGTTATGCCAATTTCGGGAAGGACAAGTATAAATCTGTGGATACCCGATGTTGTATTTCTTGATTCCCCGTTGTGTATTATTCTTCCCCTTTTGATTATTCTTCAATCCACTTTTTTACGGTTTGTCGTGAATCTTGGTGAAATGTGGGTTGAGGGTTGTAAATTCAAGCAGTTGGAGACCTGATCCGCGAGGGTTTAGAAATGCAATAATTCTTTTAAAAATTTTAAACGTATTTTTGGTGATCAAGTTAAAACATGCATGACAAGGATTACGCAGGAGAAAATTGACCCAGTTATTGGCGTGCATTGCGAAATGTCAAACGCTTTTATTTTCTCGAAGTGAAGATTGTGTAACAAAATTTTTTACTTACCTTATTGATCCTGTAGACCCAAGGCTCAAGTAAATCATTCACATATGCAATTAAGACCCATAAAAGGCGGAATTTAAGACATTAAAGCGATGGGTCATTGGCTGATTTATGCTTCGATTACGTCGAATGATCAATTTAACGACTTCAGTTACCACCTATCCGCTTATCTGTGTGATTCTGCTGACGATTTAAATCCGCATAGCTCACACGCTTCAGATAACGTTCTATACGCCAGATAAATGAAATGATTGCCCATAATTGCCACAGAATCGCGTGCGTGTCAAATTGAAATGCGGCTTGTGAATATACATTCGGAGTTCTTGAGAGCACAGTACTGTATTGTCAATTGAATGGATTGAATGAGGACCATTTGTTGGGGCAGCAAATAAGCCTCCTAAACGCACGAAAGAAAAAGTGAATCGAGGAAATTATTTAGATTATTTGAAATAAAACAAGATCAGCCTGGGACTAGCCGGAAACTATTGGAGTTCAAACACTCTGCTCATGAAAAATTCCACAATTGTAATGATCTGGCCTTTGATATGAGAAAAGGTATTTTTCATCTTTTCTTCTTGATGGTATTGAATATAGTACTGGATGATTATTCATTATTGACCAATATTACGAGGCCTGGGATTGGGCTAGAAGCTCAAGTTGAAGATGTTGCCAGGCAAGCTCCCATTTTTCCAGTTTAAGGCATATTAAGATGTAATTCATTCTTGAGTGAGACTTGACTTGGTTGCCCAACATCATTAAGGAAATAACCAGTGCAAAACAGGTAATTATTGCCTAAGTCGTCATTTCTGAGTTGAATGTGTGCGCAAAGCTCTCTTCCCGAGATTTCCGGCGATGTGTGCTAATCGTTCCGTTTGAAATTACCTAAGTGACGCGAAGTTTGTTAGGACTGGTTTATTGGCTTGGAAGTTGCCATCGCACACGATGTGAAGAAAGGAAAGGTTGCCTGCAGAAAAGTTACCCAAGGTGGGCGAAAAAGAAAACTGGTAGGCTTAGAGGTTTACCACTCAATTCCCGCTGCGGGGAATGGGTCGCGGTCCCGCACAACTAACCCATTATAAAGAGTTCCACTTTGGTCCACATGAGATGGGGTCAATGACGCCTTTTGCTTCAGGCTGTTTTTATCGACCCGTTATTGCCTTCGGGCCGGGTGTGAGAGTCCTCCCAACTGCTGACAAAAAGTCTGTGAGATTTCTCGTCGGTGATTTTATTTTTTGGTGCTGTTCTAGTGCTTGGCCGACTTCGCTGTGTTTAATTTTTGGACAGCGTAATCAATTGCAAAATTACTGTCTGACCTCTTATAACTCGAATTTGAAGGGAATAATGAAGAAAATTCAATTTAGGGAGGGTCCAAGTTAAGGAGGTTAGGGAAACTATGTTTGGAAATGCTTGCCGTGAATTTTAGATGAAGTAAATCGGGCTGAACTTTCTGCTTCAGCTGTGTTTAGTGTTACCAAAATGATTTTTTTAATTATTCACTCCGTATGAAAGAGGCTAACCATAAGAAAATAAAGGATGTAGAACCTCAAGCCGGGGTTTCATGGACCAATTGAAGTTGCTCATTTTCCTTTCAAAAAGCGTAAATATTTGATTCTCCTGTCCTCTTTCTTGTTTTCAAAGAATTTTAGTTGGGGAGGTTCAGGTTACATTTTTAAAAAGGGATGAGGACTAGGAAACCATTGAGTTAAGGAGGCATTCGAGTTAAAGTGGTCCGACGGTATAATTTTTATGGTGAATCTCGAGTTAATTCGAAGTGAAGGTTGAATGCAATGGAGAAAGAATCAAGTACTTTTGATTCCGCTTTTATTTCGTCGCATAAACTCTTGCGCAATCTCCATGCTTCTGTTTGCATCCGTTTTGCATGATTTGTCACTTTATTTAATAACAAATTCTGAAATATGCATACAGTATTTTTTCTTCGGGTTCAGCTGCGCGAGTAATGGAAAGGTGTGTTTTCATCACGTGTGATGACGTAGTTGTGCGGTCAGGACAACCTCATTTTAACATGTTGACGCACAATGCTTATTTTTTGGCCACGTACTGTAACAGTGCAGTACCTTTTTTGATGCTCTTTTTATTTTTTTTAAGTTGATGGAAACGGATTTAGAATTTTGCGTTCGCCTAATCTCCGCCCGAGTGTTCTAGCTTCAAAGCGGCTTTTGTGTCCTCCTCGGCGTAGCTATTTCTTCTTTTTATTCTTTGCGGGGCCCCAGTTTTCTCCTTCATTCGAGACGCTTTGATAGCCTCTGTATAATTGAACCTTTCACGAAGCAACGGGACTCGTAAAAAACGAGCCGGAACATCCGCATTTGAGTTCGGAGGGGATGCTCAAGAGGTTTGTGGGCCAGTCGTGGAAGATGCGGACCGGAAAATCGAGTTCTTCTGTCTTTGAAATCCTGTTATCCCCTCGAAAATCTTGGATTTTGATTTTGGTATCTACTTGATGACGAAATATGAACAAACTGAGTTGGCGTGGATGACGCTTATGTGAGGTGGCTGAGTTTCGTGCGCAGTCGGGGAGTTTTTTTTTTAACGTTTTAGTTACGAAAGCGTTTGGGACAATGCAAGATATTTGAGAATCGAAGTTATTCTCCATAATTTTTTTTCATAATATTCTGTCTATTTTATTGCATATTTTTACATTTATCCTCACTCGATTGTCCTACTATAAAGGGGTGATGCGAAATGGACTTGACCACCAATGCATCACCCATTTCAGCTTCGGCTCGTGCATGATTTCAGTGTGAATGATTTCTGAAAATTTCCCACGTGTCTCGGAAATTGATACAGATGCAAACTATCTCCGATTATGCCGCGAAAAAACGAGCCGGAACATCCGCATTTGAGTTCGGAGGGGATGCTCAAGAGGTTTGTGGGCCAGTCGTGGAAGATGCGGACCGGAAAATCGAGTTCTTCTGTCTTTGAAATCCTGTTATCCCCTCGAAAATTTTTGATTTTGGTATCTACTTGATGACGAAATATGAACAAACTGAGTTGGCGTGGATGAAGTTTATGTGAGGTGGCTGATTTTCGTGCGCAGTCGGGGAGTTTTTTTTTTAACGTTTTAGTTACGAAAGCGTTTGGGACAATGCAAGATATTTGAGAATCAAAGTTATTTTCCACAATTTTTTTTCATAATATTCTGTCTACTTTATTGCACATTTTTGCATTTATCCTCACTCGATTGTCCTACTATAAAGGGGTGATGCGAAATGGACTCGACCACCAATGCATCACCCATTTCAGCTTCGGCTCGTGCATGATTTCAGTGTGAATGATTTCTGAAAATTTCCCACGTGTCTCGGAAATTGATACAGATGCAAACTATCTCCGATTATGCCGCGAAATCATCAATGGTCAGTGGAAACTTGTATTGAACATATGCTGGTAGTGATTTCGAGTTGAGAGAGGTTCAAAAATGCGATATTGAATCCATGGACAAATACAGCTCAACAATGTGTTCGAAATCGTCCGAAGCATTGGAGAGTATGTCAGAAAATTTAGGAAATAAGTCATCGAATTTGTGGGAAATTTATTAGTCAGCACTCAGCAGTCCATTATTTTTTTTCCAACAAGTGAAACCAGACATCGCTTATATTTCTGTAACACTGGTGAGCTCTTTTAATATCAGTCATCGAGTAAACCGGAAAGAAAAAGTGAAGATGTTGTTGTCGAATGTGCTTTGCACTTCGCAGTCAAGGTAATACAGTAATAAGATAACTGGGTCCTTGCGAACTTCGGGAAGTACTTGGGGAAGTTTCAGGGGAAAGTGCTTGTGTTCTTCGCCGCATTCTTCAGTGGGTTATTCATCATCGAAGTAGCAGTCGCTGTCCAGAGACCTCGCGGTGTTCCATAGGCGGAAGTTCACTTCCTGTGTGCTTCAAGTTTCTAACAAGGCCGGCTTATTTCATTCATGATATGGATGCAGTTCTTTTGTAAGCCTGGGGGGGAAGAAGAAAAAGTTCGCTTGGACAGACCCCGTATCCCATTTTCTTCTAGGAGATGAGATGATCCTCCTCTAGACGCGGCAATATTTTCATGTTGAAAGTTTTTGGGCACGGAATAATTACTGCATCGGGAATAATCTACAGTTTCTACACTTCTACAGCACTTTGTTTTACTCTGAGCTTGAATGTAGAGGCTCTGTATGTTATTTGTTCGACTTTTTTTTCGAAGTCGAGAGTAATTGCGTGATTTGTAGTTGCAACTATAACTATTTCCTGTATTATGTACTGTACCGATGTGCAAGCTAAATTATTTTCCCTATTACCGTTTTCTACTTCAAAGCTTTCGTCTTACATGTAATGTGGCAATCCCGCGTGAATTTTCCCATCTTCGTTTATTGGGTAAACGAGAAATTTTGAGCATCTTGAAAAATGTATCGCTTCGAAAGAAAAAGAGCCTGGGATTTTTTGATAGCATTCGCAATTCTATTTCATTCGGCATGTTCATAATTAACCAACTACCGTACAGTATATGCCTTCAGCGTTGAACAATGCCTTTTAAACAGCATGCGATTCAGTCATCTTTAGCAAATTTCTGGAGAAGAGTGCTCATCATCAGCATGCAATCTGTTCATATTCAGTGAGACAAGCTTTTTTTTTTTTTTTTAGAACGACTGAAACCCTTGCGTCAGTCGGATGCGGGCAGCACTTATCTGTGTCTTGTAAGCTTTCCGCAAAGAAAAAAAAAGTTAGAATTTATGGGAATAATTTTTAACATTTCCCTGCTTAACTTGTTTCTGTTTGACCTACATATATGGCGTATGAAAAGGTTCTGAGTTGTGCGTGCGTTTCAATGCTCCCAACATACGCAGAATCCTTTTGTTTTCCGCAGTAAGGCGAACATTACATACACGAAAAAAAAAAAAACGCTGCTACTGGTGTTTCCTCGTGATGGCTTCGTATATCGTCAGGATTCATGACCAGTAGTCATCGCCTTTCTGTTTTTCTTCGTGATGAACACCTTCTATTCGATGTCAATAAGTCAATGACACGTGTTCGTGCAAGTCACGCGTAGATCGTGTCTTTTACTCTTCCGCCGAGAGCTTCCGTGATGTATCTCATCAATAGAAGGTGTATGATGGCGTATGTTCTGTTGTAGAACATGGGTAAGGGTTTTGTTCGTGTTTCCGGAGCATCCGTGTAATGCCTATTGATCGTTTTGGCTTGTTCGTTGCCGGTGGCAACGTGATGAAAGAACAGCGTGTAGCACATCCGGGCTCACGGGGATTATTTTAGATCTAAATTTCCGATATGCTGGTGATACTTACGCCTCATTCACTCGGGGATGAAATACCAGGGATCCTGAGACGCAGCTATGCTTGTCGGGTGTGTATGATTAAAACTGATATGAATATCAGACTCTTTCTCCCGTTTAATTTCTTGAGAAACGGGAAAAAATCTGATTCTAAGCATACCGTACTTCAGTCACCAACTTCCATCTCCTCAAATACGCGAGACGGAAACAGGATTACAGTTTTTGTGCCAGGAAGTGAAAATGGTTCTATGGATTTTTATAGGATTTGATTTAAGACAGATTTAAACAGAAGTATGGATAGACAACAATTTTTTCGAAGACGTTTTCTTTGCATGAAGATTTTTCCGTCTACTGTATAGGGTTCCCAAACGGCATTCCATGCGTGTTTTCTACCACGAAATTCTCTCTATAGCGAATTTTTTCCAAATCCCCTAAATATTGTTCTGGGAAAGAGAGAAAGAGAGAGAGAGTCCACCCTTATTCTGATTCTATGACGTTGATCATATTTATTCCTTGCGATTTCAAGACACAATCAAACATGAAACTTTCCCTATTCTTTATGAGACAATACCTGCCGAAAAAAATTGCCTTTGTGTTCTAATCATCTAGGTACAGTTAACTTTGACCATGATTTGATTTGCTTATTTTGGCGGCAGTCAGCGTTATATGCCATGTCGAGAATATCCACGAAGAACTCGCTGTCACGTGATACTTAATTCGTTGTCTGTTCGACGCAATGATGATTTGCCAATTGTTTCCTCGATTCGATAGCTGAATAGCTAACCACCATATCTGGGTCATTCCTATTCGGTGTCATGCTCGCTTAGCTGAGGTTGAATATCTCTTGCTGAGCTTGATAGAAGATGTATATGGTTGGGATTGATACGATTAGTTTCTTCGATATTTATTTTCAAATTCTACGAATATATGATTCGCTGGGACGGAAAATGTTAAAATACTTGTTATGAACGTTTGTTCAGTAGTCAGCCTTAATCCTTAGAAATTAATTTCGGTCCAGCGTCATATTTCCGAACATTTAGTCCGTCGCAATTAGATTTTTTCCCCTGTTTTGACCGACACTCATATATTTTATTAAAATTACTGAAAAATGTTTCCCAATATCACCATGTCTGGATCATATGAACGTAACTTAATGCATTCAAGTGGACCGGATTTACGCATGTACAGTAGTGATCTGAAAATTTACGCAGCATTTCGATGAATCATTTCCGGAAAATTCGCACTAAGTGAAATTTCATTTACAGTATAGTATTTATCTCCCTTTATTGTAGATTCAGTTCAATTACCTGTATATTGAGAATTCGTCGTGAAGCATGAGATGCGTACATGGAAGAAATATTATGTCCGTAAATAGCCGAAAAATATTTTCGCCGTCGCTGAAAACTTCGGAAAAACTTAAATCTTTGGTTTTGGATCGCGGGTTTCCTCATGATAGTACCGATTTTTCTCGTGAGAAAACATACGGCAGTCACCCGTCTTTCGTTTTACGTGCTTGTACTTCGTCTTCGTGAAGTATTCGTTTTCATTTTATACGCACCCTTGACGTGAAATGGAGTACCATTTCATGGGAAGATATTTTGGCTCTGTGTTTACGAGGGTTGTTTCACAAGTTTCATAAGTCTTGTGCTCCCTTGGTTGCTAGCCAAGAGTATTTGAGTGGAGTAAGATTAATTTCACGTCTCGCAGATGAATATTCTATCACTTTTTGACCACTGTTCCGATCTTTTCTAATTCGAGCTGAAATGGAGGGAATCCCGAGAATTTTGAGTAAAATCAGCCACTGCAAAGAACTGTCAGTGAATCATATCTTTTCATACTTCTCTTGATCGTTTTCTGTATTCTCATTTTTTTACCCTTCTCCCATGTCAATCTTATTTTTTCCAAATCCTGCAATCGTTTTTTCCGAAATCTACGTGTAAACTGTATATCGCTAATTATCTTACCATCTGATAATTCCGTCACCGTCACCCGATTCAATTGAATGTTGAGAAGCTTGGTTTGGTGGATGTAACTCCGGGAGTCCCAAAGACCTCCTTCGCGAAGTACTCCCGAAATTTCTATGTAATTCCTCGTTTCTGTGTTCGCGCATCAGACAGTGAAAGCAGAAGCTTCCGGAGGAAGGCTGGAATGTTGATAAGTACTGGCTCGGGTGCTGGGGGCTGTGGAATTTGTCTTCTCGTGTATTCGCGTCTATAGTGCTTGAGGCAGTGTCATGCGGGACTCAGCAACCGTGTCGACGTGAACTAGTGTGAGTCGACAGTCGTGAAGAGAACTTCCTAGATACTGTATATTCAGATTTCTTTTTCTTTTTTTTTTTTTAATATTCCTGGCTTTGTTCAGCCCTTTTGAACTGATGTATCCGGGTCGCAATGACTCGGATATGGTATCACCAACTTGACTACGCTAAGCGTCGCCGTGTTTAGTCACTGCAGCTTTACTTTGTGAGGGAAATGTGTGTCTGGATTTAGACCTTGATGGTTTCTGTCCCGCAGATGAAGTTAGTTTAGTTGTGGCTCACTGTATGGGTTGCAGTTTCAGTGAGGCGTGTGCATCTTCATGCGTGATTTTCTCGAGGTGGCCCGTTTTATATACTGTATCATATTTTGTCGCATTCAGAATTTGCACTGTGTTTTTTTTCCTCAATTTTTATCTGCAACGCTTTCAACCAATGAAAACATTCTTTCGGTTGGTTAAGTATCCCAGTCTGACACTATGTTGGACTGGGACCTTGATTTTCTCGAGGTGGCCCGTTTTATATACTGTATCGTATTTTGTCGCATTCAGAATTTGCACTGTGTTTTTTTCCTTAATTTTTATCTGCAACGCTTTCAACCGATGAAAACATTCTTTCGGTTGGTTGAATTATTTTATTTTTTGTCGCATGATTCGCGAAATCGATTTCTTTGTCTCTTGGTGATTTTTTCCTCGGTTAATTTATTTAAATGCTTATAGGAAATGCTTCTAATTAAAATTCCTGCTGGCGTCATGATTTTAATTTGCATCGGCATGGACCAGCATGCCGAGATCATGCGGTTTCAGGATGATTGCAAAGATATCCTTTCAGGTTCAGTTCTTAGTTACGGCTATGATTTTTCACTTCAAAGAGCTTTCAGAGCTGCAGCGGCTGAAAAAAAATTCTGTCTCCTATTGTCGGATTTTGGTTGAAAAAAAAGGGCTAATTTTCAGAAAACCAGTATTACTGAGTATATACACGAAGTTGAAAGAAAACGAGTCCAACGTTATCAATTCGCCCGTGTGAAATTGTTTCCGACTCTTGATGTCGGAGCTCGTGTCCAGAAGAAGTAGTCGATTTAAATAATGTGCTTAAAGCTGTGCAAATGATAGAAATTCCTCTTAGTCGATTCAATTCGCGATTATTAGTTTTACCTCGTTACGTTCAGTGTCAAATTTGCGAAGATTTTATATATATATTTTTTAGTTGCCGTTGTGTCTTGAGGGAAAAGCATGTTGGGCTGGTTTCATAAGTTTGTCAGTTCTGTCCGTTGAAATTGAATATTTCTGAGACCCAAGTTTTTGATTTTGAAATCTCGGATCGATTTTACGAGTCTGGGCAAGTTGCTGTTCTATTGCGAAGATCTTTTCTGCTATTTTCTGCTTACTTTTTCAAGTTATTTATAGCGAATTGGCAAAGATAAAAGATACCCTTCGCAGAACTCGTGCTAGAGCTGAATTCGGTTTGTTTATGTTCTTTTCGTTGAACGTGGTTCTCAGATCTTGAACTTCCTCCGTGAAAATATTCCGAGGTGGGTGAAGTACTGTGTTGAGAAGCACTTTAATAGAATTAATGACGTGGAATGACGTGAAACCTAGCTGGTAAATCTTTTTCGGATAATTCAACTCTTTCAAGAAAATCTAATTGCAACCTGGTCGAATAAAAATTGAAACTCTTGAGATGATTAGATGGACAGAGTAATCACAAGAATGAAAATAATTTCAACAGCATAATATTTAAAGAAACGCCGTCTTTCCAGGTCCTTCCTGTCCGTCGATTACCCCCGGAGCACCGACAACTACGGTATTTATCGACTTTCTTCCGAGTGGGTTGGAATCGCGCGCATTTCCCCGATTCTCTTATTTTTAGGAGTACAATACAATACTGTAATGGAAGATATTACTCAAATTGTTCGTACTGATGAATGGGTCCCTTCTTCGTCCGAATAATTACGTTGCACAGTCAAACCCCGTTAAACCGCCAACATCCGTGCAGCAAGATTTTGGCGGTTTAACGAGGTTGGCGGTCTATTGAGGGTAGTGGTTCACTACAAAATTACTACAGAACGAAAAAAATTAAGAAAAAGCATGATGGATATAAGAAGAATATCTTTACATTAGTATATGACTTCTTGTGCGTTTTATTAGTGTTCTTGTTTTAATTTTGTAGCAAAAATGGCATCCATTTGTTTTTGATTTTTCAGCCATTGCATTCTGTTCATATTTTAAAATTGAATCCCTCTCCAAATTGGCGGTTTAAAGGGGTAAAAAAAAAACAAGGGCAGGTGCCTATTTGTGGCCAGAAAATTGTTGGCGGATGGCGGTCTATCGAGGTTTCCCCATCCTTTTTTAACATTGGGGAGATTTGTTCGGGGTAAAAATATGGCGGGAGGTGAGTATAATGGTTTAACGGGGTTTGATTGTATCACAGATAATTTCATCATGCAGTATTGGAAACGTTATTCAACGTTGGAGAAGGAAAAGGAGAATGACTTGACGAAATGTAACCTACGTGTGTCCCTAAATTGCTAATCGCATTGACCCATATTTATTAACTGTAAGCGGGTCAAATTGAAATTAGATGACATAACTACATCTTCGGTTCCGCTTGATAAGTCGGGGGTTTTGTCACGGTCAGGTGGATGCCCGAATAATCAGAGCTATACTGCAGTGGACTCTTCATTATTTGGGCCAATGATCGGGTGTATTCTTCATTTACCCGGATTATGTTACAGTATATTGTTGTATCATGTCACGGGTGATGTGTTGAATTCAAAACTTGCATTAAACTTTTTGAGACAGAAAGATGAGTGATCTGATCTTCAATTTTTTTTTTATTTCATAATCCGAGGCACGATAATTATTCGTTTGAAGAGAATTGACTCGGATTGGGTTAGAAGTAAGAGGCGCCTTCTTCGATTGTTTTGATGAATCTGATTTTCGGCAGTCTTAATATCCGGGTAGATGGAGCTCTACGATAAAATTTATACACGCGCTTCAGCTTGATGATGCCTCGAGTGTCCCCCAAAAAATGAAAAATATGGAAAAGATCCCCAATGCAGATGGACTCTCTCTTCAACGATTTCCTGGGTATTACAATTTTTTTGGCCCCGAAGGCGTAGGCTTCTATCCCCCTGTTATAGGTACAGTATATACTGCACTCGTAAGGGTTCTCTACAACGAAATTCTATGTACAGCACAAAGCTTTTTTTTCTGCTCCCTTGAATTTTGTTGTAGACGGTGTCCACCTGTATTACTAAATATATTGACAGCTCGAAACTTTCTGAAGACGTCATTCGAAGAGTTGAGACATTTTCTCTAAAATTGGGTGAAGTTTTGTGACTTTACCGGTGACAATGCAATGTCTTTGACGGTGTGTGTTACAGTTTGATCTTATCTCTGATTCTGAATCTCAAAGATGTCCGCTTTTTTGAATTGAATAATACTCGGAATATCAATGAAGGAAGGATTGCAATCTCGGGAAAGCATTTTCATCTGTAGCTGTATTTCGAAATCACTGAATCCTTCGTCGTTGAGAGGATGTATCTTCGGAATTTGAATAAAATTCACCTGTCCATGCCCACAGGAATGAAAGCTGGGGTTATGTGTTTTTGCAACTGCATGCATACCGTGGAAGCTTTCAACCGCATGAGGATAATTTCGAAGAAACCGACACAGTTTTTGAATTCGATGCATATGAAGTTCAAGACAATTTTAAATTTTGCTTGCATTTTTTGTGCTAAGACCTTGCTTTCGATTGAAAAACTGATTTGTCGTCAACCTAATACAGTATCAATAGTATAGAAATTTTTTTTTCGTTGATCTGTGTGAACGTGGATTCGCTAATCGGGAGAAGACAATATTATAAAATCCAGTGATTCCTTTGAATACGTTTAATTTCAACTGTCGGTGTTTGACTCCGTGAGATGAAAAGTTGGTCTTCTATTCTCCGCCGTAAAATGGTCCTGCTAAGATCTTGAATGGAACCTTGTTCTAGAATTCTTGCGACGCCTCGCGTTCTCGGTCTAGTTCGCTCGCGAGATATGTTCGTAAGCATTCGGTAGATGTCGCCTCCGATTTCTTTAAACCTCGTTCCCGTGTTGCAGTTCAATACTGTATCCAGTTGAACAGTACAGTGCAGTATTCTGTAGCCGTCGTTCGTTTTCTTCGCCATAACCCGCCCTTCAGACTTAGAATGGAGACGCATATTTTGATCAGCCGTCTGCATACTTATCACTACTGTATTTTCTTGTGGAAATTGTGGTCAGAAGGCTGAAGGAGATCTCTCATAAATTACATTACTTCGTCAGTCGCAATGCCTTGTCATTCTGTGTAGCTGCGTGAGCTCGGTTTTTATGGGATCTCCTGGGATGGTCACTACGCAACGATGGAAGATAAGAATTTTTTCCGCGTCTCCTGAAAAAACCCGTCTTCACAAGACCTATCGCTTGACGTCGATCTATCGCTTTTGAATAATCAACGTGGTCCAAGGATTTTTCTCCGCCTTGTTTCTCTGGCTGTTCTTGCCTCCTGCAACATCGTTGTGGCCTCCACATACACACACGATTGAAGTGCTCACAGTGGGACAGAAATAGTGTTCCATTTTTCGTCGAGTCATCCTTGCTTATCGCGACTTCGAGTTGGTAGATAGCAGATTTCCGCCGATCGCTGAAGTCGGGTGAATGGAAAAACACTGGGAAATTGTCATTGTCATTACTTGACTACAGGTGCAATTTCGCTTTGCGCCGCAATATTGCACTGCGTTCGTGCGATAAGAAATCACTCGCTGTGTAAACNCTCATTGACATATGATATTCTGACAGGATCTCGTATTACAAATGTTCGTTTGAAAGGCAGTCGCCTGTATTGTTGATATTTACGAATTTTGGTTTTGCGCACGGGTTGTTTGACTTCCGAGTCAGCGTGCATGTCAGGTATTCGCACTATTTCGGCAGCTCAGCACACTAGGGAAAAAGTTGATGGTTCAATGCATGTGTATCCAATTTCAAGTTACAGTAGAATCTCGTTACAACGAAGCATTCGGGACCTTTAAAAAAGCTTGGTTGTTGGAGCGAATTCGTTAACACGAAATTGAAGTAACATTGTTGCTATTAGACAAGGACCAAAACCAGCAAATTCGTTTTAAGCATTAAATCGTTATACCGAGATTCGTTGTAAGAGATCTTACCGTAAATGGTGTCCGTATGTTAGAAATTCAGTATACTGTATATCCAAGCCTTCCACACGGTTAAAGTTTGAGCGGACGTGTAATGCCATTCCTGTGTTTCTTGAGGGTCATTGATGTTGTTTTCAAACCCTTTGCCTCAACAACGCTGTAATAAATGGTAACAGCGAAATTCGATCAGAAACGTGCTCATTTTCGAGTGTACTAAGCGATGCTGGCTATATGATATTTTTGACTCCATTGATCCCCCAGAAAATGTCGAAAAAATCTTGTTGAAAGACCCCTCTAGTTTCAGACCGGGCCTGAAATGTCTTAAGCCATGGAACGTTGGCCATATCCTACAAGTTGAAAATTACAGTATTATTAACAACGATCATCGCTTTCAAGATTTATTCCACTTTATTTCAAAATCCTGCTCTTTCTGGAATAGTTGAACGGTGATTCAGTTTTCTCTTCTTCAGATCCCTTTCTCACTGTACAGTGTTGATTTTCTCGTCTGTAATTTCAATTGGTTTCCAGCGGTGAGAAATAGTTTTTTGGGTCGTCTTTTCGAAACCTGGAGAGCTGATGTTAGCTAAGAATGGTCAGCTTGAAACTGCAAGTTTTGATGGCGCTTCGGTGCTCAATTCATTAATAGATTTAGTTGAGGAGATAATCTACCATTGTTCAATCAAGTTTAACCGTCATTGCTCTAGAAACTTGAATTACGCAATCCCTACGATTAGTGATAACCTAGTGCGTTATCAATTTGGCAATTTACAAAAATTCCTGCAATATAACAGAGCATTGAACCGTTTCTGTGTTCTGTGTCGTGCCACCTTCAGGGCATCACTTACCATCAATAGCTGTAACTCAAATCTTTTTTGACCTTGCTTCATTTTAAACGTAATTTACCATTTTCTCAATTTCATGTACACCCCCGAGTAAAATTTTCATAGAAATTGAGTTATATGTTCCCTCAGCCCAAGCTTCTCCTTCTGTTGAACTTTCTTCCCCACTGTTGTCCTCAACTCAGATTTTCATTAACTTTTCAACAGTTTTCTCTGTTCAATTTATGCGCTACTTCATCCCACGAAAAGTCTAACTTTCTATACCTACCATTTGGACTGCTTACCACCAGTCGCACGCGTGCCATTGTTTGAGACGCAGAGACTTGAGAGGGACCAATCTCTTGAGCTGACCTGACTCGAACCTCGGGCGATTTCTCAAACCCCCCGGGGCTTCTGTGTAATTTGAAGGTTTCAGAAATGCTCTGTAGTTAGAGAACGTTTAGGCGTTCACCTTTTTTTTAAAATTGTTTATTATCTTTTTTAGCGTTTCTCGCGGCGGTGGATTGCGCGACCACGTTGCCGCGCGTCGGGTGCGCGCATGGCCAAATTCAACGTCGCCGTATTTGTGGTCTTGTCATCACGTCGCCGCGCGTGGCTCCCGCAGTTCTCGACAGGGCCGTGTCCTGTGCGCGTTTCAACAGGCGTGGCTCCGTTGCGGTTTTGCAGTTGGAAGCCGACTCTGTTTAGCTCGTTACAACGCATCTCTTTGTTATGAATTAATACTTGCGACGAATTTATTGGATTTTTATTTGATTTAATTGATTATTCCTGTCCAATAGCCACAAATGATAAATTTTAATTTTAATTTCGATTTAATGAATTTTTGTTTGTACTGAAGCTTTTTTTTTCAAGGTTCCAAACGCTTCGTTGTAACGATATTTTACTAATATATTGTCCGAGGATTCTGTAACAAGCCATCTCATTTTACTCGAGTGGAGGACTCATTTTTTTGTTTTTGTTGTTGTTAGGAGTGCGTTTGGAAATGGAATTGATTTTGCTGGTGAATTTAAGGCGCAGTTTCGTGAGGATCGAGTGTGTGTCTGTTGTTTCTAATACTGATTCGGTGACAAGTTTAAGATACGCATAGACACAAGGATTAAATGCGCGTCCTCTTGAAGTTGAAATTATGGCTAGGATTTGTTTGAAGGGGTTTGAGGTCGATTTTTTGCGAAGTTTTGTGCTTCCCAGGAGCAATTTTGCGCTTGAAAATGCCGAATATGAGACGCTATAGGATATTAGGCTGGCTTTGATTGTTCCGATTTAGTTTCAAGAATAATGTACGTTTTGTATTCTATTTGAATGTATATGTTAGCTCATATTCGGCATCCGAGCAGCACAGGGCATCTTCAAAAGTTTGCGTATTTCCCCTCGTCTATGCTTGAAGTAGTATATTTTTTTGCATTTACTCGTTGGAGAACTTCCCGCGTAGGTACACTAGTACTTTATTGTATAAAATGAGTGCGTCTGTGTCCAGTGTACAGTACTGTTCGTGAGTTTGCCATTAGTGTGGTTGCGAGCTGGACGAAACGCGTCCACGTAGCGCTAAACAAGTCTCGTTTTTTATTTTATTTTTTTATCTTTTTGCTTATGCGCAATTCAAATGCGCAAGTATGAAACGTTTGGCGTGTTTTTGTACATAGTTTGTTGGTGTGATTGCTTGTGAGATGTCTCTTGAAGAAGTAATATGCAGTACTTCATCGCATAAGTTGTATGATATTTGTCCGTGGACTGTGATATGATAATCGAAGCACAACTGATTCAACGCGGTCGAAAATCTCCGGTTTTCTGCGTGACCCGGATATTTGAAAATTTCCTAGAATTTTATCTAAGTCTTCAAGGATTGAAAAATAAATCACCAAATGGGTCGATTCTCTCATCAAGAGTTTCAAGAGAGCCGAAAGAGAGAATATGTCTGAAAACGAGTAAAAATTAATCAAATTGTAGAGTTTCAGACAATTTTTTTTTTATTTTGCCTGCACTGCTCGAATTATCAGAACCCCTCGTGTAGAATTAATTTTCTCAATTCAATCGGAATTGTGAGACATTTTGAAATCCCCAGACCCACAGCAGAAAGAAATTGGAATCCACATTTTATTCGCTTTGTTGAAGTTTATTTTTCAATTTCTGAATCCCAAAAATGCATCAGATCGTCGTTCATTCATTGCTGTGTTATTATGTAAGAGTACAGTACAGTACTTGACTATAGTTCGATATTTCCCCTTCAGATTTTGCCTTCGGGGTTTTTCCGTTTCGTCCACCTGGTGGTCATGGGTCTTCCGTGATTACGTGACCTATGGCAAATTTTGTCCCTGAAGTATTCTTCCTTCAACATCCAAGTGTTGCAAATGGGGTTCTGTAAAGTTACTGCCATTACTTATGAAAATATATTCCAGATTTTGGGCACTTGAAAGGCTGCAAACTGTGACGGTGAAGTGGTTTTTAATTACAGTATTCCTTCTTGTGGCAGCTCGTGTGATAGTTCAACGCGTGGACTGAAAGATCGATTCACTTGCACAGCTGTGTTTGTGACCTTGGAAAAGTCCATCGCCCGTGACGTTCAGTCTTGCGGAACCCCGAAATCCCAGTGCCACAGCTTCTAGTCTCTCCAGTTCACACGTTTGCTTTCCGTCGGTGGGTTGGGTTGTGAACGAATAGAGAAGCAATAAAAGAAGGGGAAAAAACAGTATCACAACGTCGGGAAGCCGTTGGGTTGCGCAATTTTTTTTTCTTTCTTTACTCTGAGTTTCTTGATTCATTACCGTGACTGCTCTCGCTGAATGAGTGTTGAGCTGCCGCATGCAGCTTCGTATTGTGGCAACCCATTGCTTTGATCGACTACTGTGTGATGTCGAAAAGTACGCAACAACACAATGCCCATCTCTCGCTGCGGCATCTGCTGCACTTTGAGTTTCATGGGCATAAACCGACGAGAAGTCGGAAGCTGTCTCTGCCTCCGATTTTCTTCAGCAACAGTAAGCATTTTATGATCACTAGTTTTATATAATTTTTGAATTCGTTACACAATCAGACCTTGCAACTTAATTGCATTTGCTGTGCGGGAGGCACCAGTTTCGATGTGTTAATTTATGAACGTCGGGCAGGTGTCGCATCAATCTCGATCTTACCCGAAGGCCGAGACTTGAGCCCCTTCTAAGTTGAAAACTGACGGTAACTGAAAGTTGAGAATTGTTCATTTCCCCTGAAATGACGCGAATATTCAACGTGGACGAATGGTATATTAATTTGAGTGCGATTCTTTCGCGCTGAAGTAGAAAGGAGAACACACTGTAACTCGTGATTCAGTTATGTGTTGAGTGCTGCGGGATGATCAGTGAAGAGCATATTTGTCGCAATCCAATGCCTAGGAGAAGAAGGACGTGGATTTGGCTTTTATTCTTGCTCAGAGTAGGAAAAGTACTGTTATTACTGTATCTTCATTTTCTAAGTCCCTTGTCAAAGGGTTGATGAGCCCTTCTTCTTCTTGGGGTTGGGTGTACAGGTGTTACCTCGCAATTCGACGGTCGAATTTGCTGGGAGGTCGACTCTCAATCCGACCTCTGCCGCGCTTATCGACCTGCGGAGAGACATGAAACATCGAATTTTATGTAGAAAACATGCTTTTTGACGTTGTCTCGCAATTCGGCTGTCTGCTTTGCAATCTGACCCTAGCCCAGCTACGGATTAGGGTCGAATTGCAACGTACCACCTGTATGTTTAGGGTGGGGGGGTCGTTTTTTATAGGTAATAATCAAATACTTTTTTTGAGCAATGGTGCAGAATAATAATGCAAATGAAAAACTTGCGGTGTGATGGGGAAAATAATGTAGTGGAATTCGTTTCGATGATTCTGACGAAACCGTTGATAAATCAGATCACGTTTTGCGCATATGCACTTGTTTGGCGACAAACTAGGGAATGTTGTTATTATCTCTTCTTGAGTCGTAGATTTCTGATGAACGACAACCTTGTGTATTGGAAGCGAAAATAAACTTCTTGAATATCACTTCCAATGGAATCTCAAGATACGTGACTTATACCGAGTGATTCGAATGAGAACGTCATTTGGAATGGCAGCTGAACAAGAATCATATCTCGTCCGCATTTTCTGGCGTAATGCAAAACGAATTTTTTCGTTGAAGGGTTTCGGGAATGTGTCTGAATATCAGATTTATATTACTTTTGTGGGGGGTACGATCGATTCGATTTAATATTGAAATTTATCAACGTTTTTTATCGTTCAATTTAATTTCGTTGTACCTTCAGTGCGCTCTGTCGATAATTTCGCTTGGTTTTCAAAATGATTTGGTACCTTATGTATTTATTTCTGGCGCTACAAATTTCGAAAACTCTGTGGCATTTTCGAGTCTTGGAGAAAAATTTCGCTTGATCGCGTTTCAACGCCCGATGAAAAATGCAGTAGTTACATTCGCCCCCCCCCTTTTTTTTTTTTTACAGATATTGTTGATCTTTCACTTTTTTTGGAGGGTGTGAAACAAAGCATTTTTTTCTTGAGTTTCGTGGATTTTACATTTTTCAAGATGGGACAGTTTCTCGTAGAATGGCCGAGAAACTGAATTATTAGCCACGGTTCCAAGAGTCTTTTTTTTTCAACTACTTATTATCCTTCAGAGGATTTCTTGGGGAAATCATATTCTCCTTCCATGTGTGTTTCTAACTCCAGAGTCACTGAGCATATTTAATACTGTATAAGATTATCCGTGAATTTCCGGTGTACTTTTCGAACCCACGGCTATAGGTTCTTATGTACCTCAATTCCGTGATGTTGACTATAGAGGTCAAGAAGAGGCTGTCGGAAGTCGTCCTTGATCTTGAGAAATGCTTTTTATATTTGTTATACTGTAATATAAAAATGACTGCAGTCGTTTCCGAAGATGTCGAGTCCACTCGCTCTCACAGTCGTCGGAGTCTGGTTGGAATCATTATCGTGTTGGGGATTATGCAAAACAAGGGGCGCGTCATTGTTACGGACCTTCTTATCTCTGGCTTTGCGCTTTTACCCGAGAACGGATACGAAGATTTATGAAATAAGGTGGCTGACGTTGATCTTTTATTTTTTTGTTTCTATGTATTTTCTCAGGCGCCAGGAGACACTCTGCTTTCCCGTCGTCCGAACGCCGAGGCTCCTTGGGATCGTCGGATGACCGCCACACTGCAATCCTGTTTCGTGATGCCCGCGGCGTGAGTACATTTACGAATGCATATTTATTTCCTGTCCGAATCACTTATTTGATGGCTTTCTTGGATCATTCGCAAGTTTATGGCTTTTTTTT
>CAJPEX010002590.1:10651-37506 GCA_905338405.1 Notodromas monacha
TTAGTTAGAGTGTAGTAACAAACCCCCAGGCAAGGGCACCGTTAGCCTGGGGAACGTTACTACTAATCTAACTTAATTCTCTTCACTGTCCCGATATCTATAATATTATCCCAACCCATCCCTAAGTGAAAGAATAAAAGCAGATCCAAAATTCCGAGATCCCGCTAAAATTTCTGAGGATGGGGGATCCTGGTTGCTATGTATGGGTCAGTATTCGCAGTGAAGAGAATTAAGTTAGATTAGTAGTAACGTTCCCCAGGCTAACGGTGCCCTTGCCTGGGGGTTTGTTTATTTTGTTGATGCGAAAACTAGCGCATTTTTGTGTATACAGTATAATAGATTATGTTGAGTATTTCCTCAGCTTTAATTTAAACGTAGATTTTTATAAAAAAGCAGTCGTGTTTCTGAAATATTTTACAGCTACAGTTCATTCTGTGCTGTTTTCAGATTCTTGACAATTTTTTCATGAAATATTTTCTGTGGTCTTCTGGCAGTTCTTCGCATGATGAGATTTTTTTTATCGTTTTGTTTTACATTCTTTCGAAATGTTTTTCGATAATTCGTATATTATGATTATGAACGTCTGACTTCATTGTGGAGATAATGCAGCTTTTTCTTTCATAATTTCACTTCATCGATTGTTAATGCATGCATTCATAAAAAAAATTATATTTCACGAGGTTTTAGGCCTGCGATTAGTTCATCGTTTCTTGAGGATTCCAACTGGCCTTGAAGGTCGTTCGCATTTTCTTCCCATTTCCGAGTACGAGAATAGTTTTTTCCTGGTTTACGACGTCGAAAATTTGAAATTTTTGACGAGGACAAAAGTACTGACTTTATGTGCGCGTTAAGTACTTTTTAATTTCTTCGTGAGTTATTGCTGAAAAATATGGCCCATTATTTGAGAATGCAGTGTTCCAGAGGAACAGTTTCGTCAAATATTCTGTGAAAGTTCAACGACTTATTTGTGAAAGGAACACGCGTTCAAATGGGGAAAAGTTGAATTTAAGTCTTGAAATCGCGTCAAAAATTGCAATAAAATCTGCCAGGCAAACATGACTTTTTCGTCGTGGTACAGCGATATCAAGATCTGAAAAGAGATCGTTGATTCATGCGGGATTTAAACATTGTTGCCTGCAACTTTTTCCAATGGCGATTAAAGAATGGCAAAAAGGAAGTTTTCTTTTTTATTTTCGTCTGAATGACCGACTGCTGAGTACTTATAATTTATAAGCAGTACCTTTCATTTTGCAAATATGTTCTGATTATAATTTTCTTGAATTAAGATTCTTCTCCAGTCCAGCAACCCCACTAGAACTTTCACAATGTTGTGGGAAAAAGTGCGGTAGCGTAAGCCACATTTAATGATCTGGGAAAGCCATTTTCTTCACCTTGAATTCAGTCTCATGAAAGGCACCTGCCTTCAGAAGTCGAAACAAACTGTTTCTCCTTGTTCATTATTTTAGTGCTTGGAAAATGATCGTTCACGACTAAATCATTCCACCAATAAGTAATGTTTAGATGTGTTTAATTTGTCAAGGGTACGTAGAACTGTTACGTTAAGGCTGCATGATGTTGGAAAAAACTTTGACAACCCAAAAATTTGGCGCCAGAAAAGTAAATCCTCTTTCTTAATCCCTCAAAAAATGTCCTAGCTTCTGTTGGAACCTGTGAACCAAACCCAAGTTTGGTTCCCAGGCCCTGCAATAGCATTTCTGAATAAGACATTATCCTTCCTACCTCTTTTGTCCTTCAACTCATCTTTTCCTGATTTTGAACTCTCTTCAATTAAAAGACACTTGCAATCAAGTTGCAAACCCAAGCGGATCTCCAAGCAGAGAAGCTGTTGTGTTGAACTTTTCGTGCAAAACTCTGAAACAGTGAACTCAGTTTGTGTCGAAATTCTTCCTTTGAAATATATCACTTTAAACTAGGACAAAAGTTGTCCTGGCTGCAGCCCAGCTGCTTGAAAGTGTTTTCACTCTTATTCTCAAATTTCTAAGCATCAAGTCTTGTTCAGCAAGCTCTGCCTAGTTCAAAGCATCTTCTTCTAAGCATCAAGTTGTTTCAAAACAATTCTTTTAATCTCCAGTTTAAATCGTCCATTTTCCTCTTTTTGAGACTAACTAGCACATTCTTTTTATCACACATGATTCTACAAATTGAATCACTATTTTCCTTCAGTTTTGTCTCGGCAATTGGAGTACGGAAAGTGTTTTGTAAATCTTTTAGCAATCCCTAAATAACGTTTGAAATTTTCGATATAATTCCTGCAACATGTATTTCTGCCGAATAATTCTGCAAGGGATGAGATTTCCCATGAAGTGGCTCTACACAGCCAGCTTTTCGCTTGTTTCAATTATTTCGATGACCCGTGCTGATCTTGAAAATGCAAATAGAATCTCGAATTTGAAATTATTCGAAAGAGAAGGCGACGAAATATAATTCTTCTATCGCTCGCTCAAAACCATTCAGGACTCAGGAGAAATTCACGATGTGATCTTATAATTGAAAACCTTTTTTCCAAATATTATAAGAAAGTATGCATGTTAAATTTTGGAAAACGAAAAGAAAACACTGAAATATCGAAACTAGTAGTAAAACTTGAAAGTTTTTGCTGTCGCCGCGGCTGGGTTTTATGTTTGAGCGAGAAACCGCGTCCGTCACGCCTGTGTGCACTCTCGTCCACTCATCATCGCCGCGTGTTTCATAATTGGTTCGGGTCAAACGCGATAGGAAAAGTAAGGAAACTAAAAGAAATGCACAAAAGTAAGAGTGAAATGCGGATTTTCCCTGTCGTTGAAAGTGGACCTGAGGTAAACACGCTGTTCGACATTTTCCCGGGAATTTCCCCGCGATCGAGCGATTGATCCAGCCTTGTTTTTTTTTTTATTCCACTCGTATGATCATTTGTGAAATCTTTATTGAAATTTGGATTTTTAAAGAAACTGAGAAAGAAGATTCATCATTTTCGAGGTTGCCACTGCTCAACTAGTTTAGATTTAGTTTTACCAAGCATTTTTTATTCCCATTTTCTTTTAAATTTTCAAAGCGATCTACAGCTATAAGCAGTTGGTGAAGTCTGGAAATGCGATGGAAAAATGTTTTTGGTCTTCTAAAATATTAATTGCCTTTTTGTCCATATTAAGCGTGGACCATTGCTGATTTTGATTTGCTGAAGTTTCTCCTCTTCGGCAGATCTTCATGAGTTAATGTCAGATTATATCCAGTGCTTTCATTTCTCCGACTTTCTCATTTTTTTAAACGTTCTATGTGCGTGTAAATTTGTGTCGCGTCGTGTGAATGCTCATTTTTCGACAACGACTTGACGCTTGATATTTTTTTTCGGATTGTTTATACAGGTTTTATTTTATTATATTGTTACTGTTGTTGCGAGTGAGGTTGAGTTGTGAAATTGACAAGATTGTTGAGGAGACTAGATTCTGTCGAAGTCTCCCGGGAACATGACAACGACGATGTTGACGACGCTGCTGGTGGCGGCGCTGTGCTGCGCTGGCGTCCTTGCCCTGGAGAACGGACTCGCCCGCACGCCGCCCATGGGCTGGCTGGCCTGGGAACGATTCCGATGCAACACGGACTGCGTCAATGACCCCGAACACTGCATCAGTGAGCACTTGTTCAAGACCATGGCGGACTTGGTTGTGTCTGAGGGCTACCGCAACGTGGGCTACGAGTACATCAACATTGACGACTGCTGGCTGGCCCGGGAACGGGATCGGCGTGGCAGGCTGCAACCCGACCCTATTCGATTCCCCAGTGGCATCAAGGCCCTTGCGGATTACGTGAGTTATTATTGTTTTGTTTTTTTCCTCTGGTTTTTTTTTTTTTATTTAACCGTTTCCGAGGAAATTATACGGGGAGCCATGGGTACCCGGTAAACGACGCAGGTTGAAAACGACGCAAGAAGGGCTTAAGCCTTTGAAATCCTCTCTGGCGCCGTTCTGAGGTTGCAGTCAGCGGTCAGTCTTGCCAACAATATTTCAGAAAATTAACTGCACTCCAGGTGCCTCGAAAATCCAATGAATTTCCCAGGCTTGCTGTGGGAGAAGTCCTAGGTGCTCCAAAACACTTGAAACAATTTATTTAATCTGTAATCTTCTAATCCCTCTTGTTTGGAGCATTTATTGGGTGGTCTCTGCATTTCTCTTTAACAATTTAAGGAAACTTTCTACACTTCCAAATATTTCCTATATAACCTGCATATTTTCCTCCTGANGGTCCATTGCGTTTATTTTTATTAAAAAGAGAATCGATCAAGGCGTTTATTTTTTTTTTATATCCAGCGAGAGTGATAAACCAGACTCGTTTATAGGGTAGTCCATATTTCCTTGAAAAAAGAATTTTTTTTTTAATCCCATGGTGCTTAAAAATGAAGAAACTTCGCAAGTAACGTTTTTGAGCGCGGTTATTTTTACTGCCGTTTATACTCGAGTAAATGTGGGATACAGTATACAGTATGCAACACTATATAAAAGATGACTGCAACAAAGATTTCCGTGACAGGCTGCGTGACTCATTTTTAATCCACGATGTCAAAAGAAAATCTGGAAGATTGTTGGCTAATGAGAAATTATTGCGCTCGTGATATCTGGGAGGAAAACGTGTGGGGTACTCTTCCGTGACGTTGTACAAAATTTACCAACGAAAGGCAACACTTTGTATACCAGCATCTTTGAAATGTCGTTCAAGAATGTCGTTTCCTGGTTATTGACGCTATTTTTATCCCAATTCCATTTGAAAACGGAACCATTTTTCAGCGCGAACGGCTGCTGTACGAAATGTTTGTATATTTTTAAAGGTATTTTAGAATACTGTACGGGGAATTGAGGTTTGATTTGGCGAAATATTTTACCCGTTAAGAAAGCTTTTTTCAGTAATTTCGCGGTTGTATCTTTTATTGTGTGCGTGAAGGCCATTTTTATTAATGATTATTTCAGAAAATTGTACTTACGAAAGTGAGTAACATTTTTCTTCGACGAATCCCTATTGATATTTCTCGGATTTATTTGAAAGAGATTGTTGTGTGATAATTTGTCGAGATATTTCAAAGCAATGGAGGAACTATTTTGAAAGAACCTGATCTCATTTTATATTTTATCTTTATAAGGTTTTTTGAAGCCATGTCCATTCCTCATTTTTTCAGAAACCGTTGCTTTTGATTGTGAAATGTATTTTATGGAATAATCCGTCGTTTTTTATGCACAGTCGACGGGTACTTTACTTCACTCTGTATAAATCTTTTTGTTTGATTTTATTTTCCAATTCATGTTAATTTTGATCCGCAGTCGAAGACAGCGCATTTGGATACAGTACAGTATAACCTTTTTTCGGATATTCATGGATTCCCGTAAGATGATTTCGAAAAAATTGAAGTTTGATTATACAGTGTTTCAAAATTGCTTTGCATCGGAGAACCTTTTTGAAAATCATGTGTTCATTTAGTGGTTATTTTTTCATGATGGTCGTTGTGGCCGCGTTTATTCAGATTTTTACCGAAAACTCTTACTTCGGAGAGAAAATTTTTATATTGTACTTAACCTTCCATCTTTTTTTTCAGATACATTCGAAGGGACTCAAGTTCGGTATCTATGAGGACTACGGAAATTTCACGTGTGCTGGTTACCCTGGAATTTTGGGCCATTTGGAAACCGATGCCCAGACATTCGCCGAATGGGACGTCGACTACATAAAACTCGATGGGTGTTATTCTCATCCGAAGGACATGGATCGAGGTACTGTTACATGACCAATTTTACACACTAAAGTATTTCGCCTCGGAATTCAAATTTAAAAATTATTTACCTTTATATAGTAGCAAAAAATGAATCTTACTATTGAGAATTTTTGAAGCAATTTCAAAGGAGTTTTGAATCTCATTTGACGAGATACCGTAGTTCGGCGCGTCATTTAGAATGAACGTTTTTTTATATTAATTTGTATGCATCGATCGATTTGTACGCAAATTGCATAAGCTATGCTGATCTTAAGGCGTTTCAGCATGTTTGGAAATAGTTCATCTTTATCTAATGATGACTTTTCCACAAAAAAAAATCGTGGCCTATCAGGTTACACGGATTTTGGCAGATTTCTTCGTCTCACTGGTCGCCCTATGGTTTACTCGTGCTCCTGGCCAGTTTATCAAATTTACGCCAAATTGACGGTAAATTGCTGACTGAAAATCAAACCCTACCCATGGTGTAAACACTTCCCTTGGTTTCGGAATGTACACAACACCAAAGCATGTCTAACATACTTTTTTTTTTTTTTACTTACAACTGATCGAGAACGAGTCAATTTTTTTTCTGACCCGGGAAGCCGTACATAAATCGTATTGAAACGGGAAAATGGCGGAAATTTTGGTTAATTCAACTGTGATCGGTGGAGCGAAATGTCGAGAATTTTTCCGTCAGACGACGGCACATTTTCCTCCTAAAAATTACTTTTTGATTATCGTGAAAGTCGCAATGTGAAATCCCGAAGTATTTCGCAGGAGGTTTGGAGTTTTTTTTTTAACTCGCCCGACCTTTTGCTTGCGTCTGAAATAGTTTTCAGCTTATTATAAAATGTGGGCCAACCGAAGACATTTTATATTTGTGCAATCAATTGGTTCGTTTGAGGTTTTTGTTCGCAATTTTGGGGAACTCTCTGCAGTCTGAAATCAACCAGGTCGTATGAAAAAAAAAAAGGCTTTTCAAAAAGGCTTGTTTTTTCATTCTAAATAAGTTATTAGTGGAGCCAGATTTATAATACTTTGGTTCGGGAACGTTCACGGATTTCCCATTTTTTTGGCGGAGTCTCATGTTTAATGGGCATTACTTTTCCCGTTATCAACACACGTACCAAATTGTTGAATATATTTGAGTGCTGTATAGGCCTTATTTATTCAAGGCTGCTGAAAAATTCGGTTACGGCCTAGGTTTATAATCCGTGGCGGGGAAATTATTTGACTATTTTTTTTCTAGAAGGACTTGATTAAATTCCATTGAAGTATTTTGGAGGCAGGTGTCTTCGTGTGCGATTTTCATTTGGCACGATTATCGTTTTTCATATTCTTCAGACTTAATATCCTTTCTTCCACAAGATCTCAATGATTGGCCGCATCGTAGAGTCTTTTCGGTCTATCATCAAACATAGCAAATAATTCGTAGGCCACATTTGACTTTTCGAACAGTTTGGTTCGGAGTGCGGCCTATATACCGTAAAATTTAGTTCTAGAAGGTGTGTCCTATATTGGAGAGAAAAAGGAGTAATGGATAAAATATGGGCAAAAAAGGTAGATAAACATCCTGTCAAAAGAAAAGCACACAGACCATGTCCCGTGTCTCGATTATTTTTCAGTTGTTATTTCAGTGTTCTTTGAACTATTGGTGAAGCGCATGAAATCTTTCCATGATTATAGTTGTACAGTACTCGCATTGTATTTCAGGATGAAACTTGAATTGCTTTTGAAGTACTGTACAGTAGATTGCCCAAATGAGTGTTTTTCTCTGCATTTTCCGTGCAAATTTTCCATCAAGTTTTGAAGTTCATGCAGTTATTTTTCTCGAATGGCTGCCCAAAAATCAGGGTGCGGCCTTCTGCCGCGTAATAACTGCATTTCACTGCTGACTTACGGTAAACGTTTTGCTGTTTAAAAAAAAATTAGCTTTTCGCGTATACTTGTTGAATAAATTTTTCTGGATGAAGTACCGCAAGCATTCGATTTTCTGGAGAAAATGATGGGAGTTTTCAAGTCTGTTGTGTAAATGTTATATTGTTCTTCGAATCTTCCAGCAGCATTTCATATCGAAGCAAAAGTTGATTCGACTCACTCCTTTCTTTTTTTTCGTCGTGAATCGATTCCTGGTTCAAATAAAATTGAATACTTCGTTTTTGTTTCATCAGTTTCTACTGAAGCACTGACGACTGAGGTACAGCTAGTACAGTATTGAAAAAGTTTTCATGGAACGGATTTATTTTCTGTTTTGCATTATCTCCATGACGTCCACTCAAATTCACGTGATTTTAAATTCCACACGAGTCATTTCTCACAATATGTCATTGAATCAATCATCGCCTGCAAACAGATTCGATTTCGCAAGCGCCCCCGTGGCCGAGTCGAAGGTCGATTATCTACGTATTTTCCCCAAAATTAGATGCTCGGTCAGAATTCAGAGTTGAATTTGGAAGAAAAATAGTCCCGGAACTCATGAATTATCCGTAAAGAAAATAAACCCGAACAACTCAATCACGAAGTCATGGTCACGAGTACACGCCTTTCGAAAGATCAAGAGGTGACAGAAGGGAGGAAAAAGTCGCTGATCGTTTCCGGGTCCCGTTGATTGCCTCATGTTTGTCAGCGGTTTATTGCAGTCCTTAATCTCTACAGGGTGGTCTAGAAAAAATTATGTTCCGAAAGTTAACCTCAGTGGTTCAAGGCTATGACATTGAGAATTAAAAAAAAAAACTTCTAATTGAAGCCACGTTCGATTACTTTTACGTTTATGTCCCAATTTCTCATATTTGAATTACATTCGTATTATTAGCTCCCCAATTTTAATAAATTATGTAATTCATTCGAAAATCTTTCTGGACACATGTAATCGATGACGATTATTTTTTGAAATTTAGCAGGGTCAATGCTCAGAATGTTATTTCAGGCTTACCCAATTTTTTTGTTTTCATATTTCGTGACTTGGCAAAATTTTAGGGGAAAATTGGGATTCGGTTGGAAGTGAAACACAATCGCCGTTTTCCGCAACCTTGGTAAAAAAAATTTTAATTAAAGGCTCATGTGTGACTACATTCATCGAGCGATTAATTTCGGAAACATCAATGAAAACATCGAATATCTTGAAGGACTTCACTTTTACCAAGGATGCGTGAAACTGCGACAGAAAAGCTGAATTTTACCGCCTCTGTAATCTCCATGTCTTTATTAAAAAGTAGAAAATTTATTCGAAATTTTCAAGTGGCTGACTCTTTACAATTTTATTACTTCGAACATCGTAGCAGACGTTATGCATATTTTATTTAACTGACCGTGGTGGTCACGTGAGTACGCTTCGAATACGAAATTGGACATCATGCAAATTAGGTCTGATGGCTTTATATTCGACTTTTTTTTTAATACGGTACTTCAGCATAAATATTTGTATATTTTTCTGGTCCACTTAATATATTATCCTGGGTCATACACATGCAGACTGAAGGTCAAGTTCTGAATTGAAAGCTAGAATGTAAAATTTATTTTTCATGTCGGGAAGCTGGGAGTTCGCAGGCTGATAAGAATCAAAAGTCGTGCAATGAGAGTATAATATTTATTTCCTTGGGAGGTACGATGGAAATCAAGTCGGTCACGTGGGGAACTTTTTCACTGATTAAGGTCGAGATTGTGTCACGACCCAATCATGTTCTCAGATCAATGTCATGGCGTATGATGGAGGAAAAAGGTTTATTTCCTTTCAACAGGAATTTTTAAGCTCTCGTGAAACTAGGTCAGATCTAATTTCCTTCAAATTGAAACCCGTACTCCGAGACTGAAAAATGCAGAAAAAATGATATCTATTAAAAGCATGCAAAATTTTATCTTACGTAGTGACCGCTGTTGAATGGAAGGTTTTAGCTAATTCTTCCTCCCTCGAATCTTGTCAAGTATGTAAAAAATTTTTAAATAATTAAGGACCGGAGGCTCCTTGAAACGATTAGAATTTCTGTGGAATTTGTTTTTTATTAGGAAAAACTGCGCATTGAAGGAAATCTGTGGAATTATTTCGAAGCCGATACATACACCCATTGGAGGCGTGTGCAATTTTTCATTTCATTATTTCATCATCCTTCTTTTGACTCATCAGAAAATGTTGATGTCATTACTCGAAGATTTTTATCTTGAATATTTATAAAATATACAAGTTCTGCCAGGAGGGATTCTTAATGCCATCACGTCAAAATCTGTCCCTGAAATATCACAACTTCACGGTTGGAAAACCTGACCAATCTTTTGTTCATTCCGCATTTTATGCATTGACAAATTCAAAACGTGTCCTGGTGACGTTTCTGACGTACACGCCGATGATTACAAACTTGTTTTTTTGGGGGGGGGGGGGAGAGATTGAAAACTTGTTTATTTTGGGGGGAATAACTGTACTCGCATCGAATCAGAACTAGCTAAAAACGATTATAGCTATAGCAGCATGGCACGAAGATGAAGTAACGAGCGTATTTATAGAAGGAAGATTAACGAGCAAAATACTGGACAGCGAAGCTCGATATTTTTCGCACGTCCTGATGCATTACCCAGGAATGAGAACATGCTGGTTTTGTTGTTGTTGTTTTATAGCCTAGTGGTTCTTTTCGTTGATCAAGGGCGTCAAACGTTTTTTTTATGCTTGCTTTTCTCTCTTCACTCTGCCTCTGTGTCAATATTTTTTTCTCTCTTTCTATCCTCGGTCTTTGTGCACTTTTTGGTGATCAGGCTATCCGGAATTTGGATACTTCTTGAACATAACTGGGAGACCAATGCTGTACTCGTGCTCGTGGCCGTACTACCAACTGGTCTCTGGAATGCAGGTAAAAGGAATGGGTTTTCTTTTTTTAAGCCCCTATCAAAGAGAAAAATCTCACGAAGCAGTCACATCTTAATTATTCGTGTGTCCAAATTTTTGGGTGGCTGGATGAAACAGCTCGTTCAAAAATAGCGCATACGGAAAGCAGGAAATCGAGCGAAAAATAAGTCATGTTTTAAGTTGTTTCTGACGATTCTGGAAGAAATTATGCATTTTTAGCTTAGAATTGAGTCATCAAATCGTCTTTTATGCTTTCCTGAAAAACTTATGCATCTATCTTCCGGGATACGTAATGACTAGAATCGCCGAAGTGATCACGATTTTCGCCAATCCATATTCTCTTGTTTATTTAATTCTTTTGTTGTTGGGCAAATCTGTGCTTTTTGTTGCTTTTTCACGTGAACCGGAAAGATTAAAATAATAATGTTACTTGACAGTTTCCAGGATATCAAATACAAAATGGCACAAGTGCAAACTTAATTTTTCAGGTTTCTCAAGTGATTTAGGTACATGCTTTATTGGAGTCATTTTGAACGAATTTCTGGGCAATTAAGGTAAAGTACTGTACCTTCGTGAATAATGTGAATACAATTTGTAGCAGCTTCATCAACCATAATTTTCTTAATGCGCCGCTGATGTAGTTTCGTAGTTTTAGATTTGCGCAATTTTTCGTTTTTTTCTGTCGCGCTGTTCTGGTATGCGTTGTTTTTGAGCGCGCTCAACTGTTTCGGCGACTATTTCACGATGCAACGCTTCACGGTGGAATGGTGCGGGATTTGGGATAATGCTGTGGGGAAATTTTTAGAAAGTTTTCATAACTGGTTGTCGTTTGATTCTTATGAAACACCTCGGGTTGGTTCCTTTCAGTTTGCGTACGCGCCATTTAAAGAAAGGTGCGATCCATTGCTTCGATATTGCCGCAATATCTGGGCGAGATTCAGTTCCCGAACCCGTCTTGAAGGATGGGGGGGTTTTTTATTCGGCTTACATAAAAAGTTGCTCAATCAAATCGTTTTTACATATTGACGAGTTTTACGTCGGCATTCGTGAGGCATGTATGCCGTCATGCGTGTGTACCACGTTTTTTTTTCTTCGAAGGCTAAAATAATGGATGCATGAAGTAGATTTCATTTATTTGTAAATTTTTAATGCTTGAGCGGTGATCTCGTGTCGTTGGATCGCAAACTTTTTTCGGTTTTTTTTTTTTACGTTTTATATTTGCCTTCAGGAGTCGTTAATTTTTCTTATGGTGAATTACAGGTGAACTATACGCTGATTTCTGAACATTGTAATCTGTGGAGGAATTTCGATGACATTCAAGACTCTTGGGATTCAGTGACTCGGACAATTGATTATTACGGAGACAACCAAGACAGGATTGTACCACATGCTGGACCTGGACACTGGAACGATCCTGACATGGTAGTAAACCGTTCACTTAGGTTTTTATTTATCTGAAAATTCTCTATTTTGCATTCTGAGCACGACAGCGAAAGAAAATATTATATTCTTGGTTTTGGTTGTCTTGAAGATCATCTGTTGAAGGACCTGCCATGATCTAAATAGGTTACGATACAATACTGTACTTTTATTTTTACCCTAATATTCTGGAGTTTGAAACAAATATTTAAAACAGTATAACTGAAGACAAATCTAAATACAGTAGGGTACAATACTTTAATTTTTTGAATGTATCGAGAAAATGCATACCACTTGACGGGTGCAAATGAATTGATTTATGTAGAGGGGAAAACAAATCATAATGCTTGATGATATCTCGAGGCAAGTGAATTATTTGTAATGGTCTCCGGGAAGGATTTCACCTTCTGTATTACAGAAGTGTATTTTTCTTACATCATCAAGACAATAATCACTGTTTTACATGTTACAGTATATACGTTAGAAGAAAAACTATCGTGTTTTTGAGACAAGATTTTATTTTTGCTGGTTTTTATTTCTGACCTCATATTAATAAGAATATCTGCAGAATTTACTATTTGAATGCCTTGTTCATTATGTGATGCATGTTATTTTATTTTTCAGCTCATTATCGGCAATTTCGGACTGAGCTACGAACAGTGCAGAGTACAAATGGGGATGTGGGCTATCATGGCTGCTCCTCTGTTGATGTCGGTGGACCTGAGAACCATCAAACCGGATTACAAGGCCATCTTGCAGAACCGGGATGTGATCGCTGTTGACCAGGATCCTCTGGGGATCCAGGGCAAACGAATCTTCAAGGTTGTCTTCTTGTCTGAGATCGTTTTAGAACGTCATCCACGATTCAGTGCCGTCTCATCTAAATTGGTTGCCGATCATAACAACGTGGATTTATAAATAGATAACTAAGAGTCAAGGAATCAGTAACTCGTATAATTCTGAGGCATTCGGAGTTTTAATTTGTTTACGAGTATCAATCGATTTTAATGCGAGTTAAAAATACGATGAAAAAAAAACCGTAATCGATGATTATCTTTGATAAGTGTCAAATAATTATGCTGTGCCACTTGTGCGGCTCAGAAGACTCCGACTACTGTCGTTATCATCGTCCTTTAAAATAAATCTGAGGCTAGAAAGTATTGAGGACCAATCCGACTAAAGGGATTTAATTTGCATAAAATTACATGTCAGTTAACGTTGAACAAAGATTGGCTTCAACCAGGATGTATCAAAGAAGCTGTCGACAATTTTTTGAAATTAGCATTGGGTAGTACTTGCAGTATTGTGTTACATTTTTTTTTTTAATTGTTAACACTATTATCTCCTTATTTTAGAATCAGATCATCTTATTTGAGACTTGATGTACGTGTTCCGCCTTCAGCATTTGAGCTTTTTAGTCCGCGTAATACTTTGATAATTACCGCTCTGGAATTTTGTACTGAAATACTGAACACTGAGATTTTGTAACTCAAAAGCTTGGTTCCAATCTCGCATGTCATGGGTCAAGTTTTATCGAATGCATCTAAAAAACCTTGTTTCTGTTTCTGACATTATTGAAACGTTTTAGCGTCTGTCTGTCACGGTTGACAAAAATCACTAAGACGCATTAAAAGATGTAAAATGAAAGTTTTTTATAGCGCATATGGCATTCGTCTCCATAACATCAACAGCAAAGGGATTTTTATGTAATAGATGTATACTGTATTGACATATCGTATTTGTTACGAAAGCGTTATCCATTGTTTTTTTCAATCGCTTATTTTTCTGAAACTCGCAATTATGACCTTAGGTCAAATGTCGTAGGTGTGCTTTCTGAATCCTCTCCTTTGCGAAACAAACTTTTTGGAACGTTCCATTTTTCTCCCATATTAGGGATATTTGTAAATCCTCTCATAAAGATTCGGCTGCCTTTACGTGTTTCCCTTAGACGCTTCTATTCAGTTCTCGCATGAGAAGTGAAGTGATTATCTCTATTTTTAATGGCTATGGATCATCCGCAGGATAAAGGCATCGAGATCTGGGCGCGTCCAGTGACTCCGATCCGATCGAACCGGTTCTCGTACGCAATTGCGTTCCTCAACCGACGCGTTGATGGAACCCCGACTGAAGTCTCCGTCACCTTGCAAGAAATGGGTCTTGACAACCCGGCGGGATACGCGATTCGGGTACGAACTTTGCATTTCACTGTTTCGAGATTGGAAATTAACCGGAACCTTTTTTGATACGCAATGCTGGTCCATGAATGACGTAGACATACCACAGTGATAAAATACGGGGACCAAGATTCATACATTTTCTTGTCAGCTCCTCGTTGCCTTTCCGTTAAATTTTTAATTTCACGGTTTGTTCTACAATTTCTAATTGACATATCTCTTGGTTGTTTGTTTTGTTAGCTTTAGACGATGTATACAACTGATCATTGTGTCAAAGAACAGATACTGTACGTATATGATCGAGGAGAAAGTGACTTCGGTATTTGCATAAATCAAAAAGGTCAATTTCTTGTGGGAGAAATGTCAGTTCTCTCTCTAATTAATTTGAACCTTAGCAGTTATTGTAACATGCAGCAAATTTCGAGAATAAATTACAAAAATACTTAAGCATGCTCTATATATATTAATAAATCCATCCAACAAGATGCGGCAATCTGTCTGATCAACCAGCATTATGCTAACTTATACTGTATCGTCAAAATTTGGATAAACAGTAATTTAGCAACGATATAGTTTTAACTTTCAATATGAAGGAAATTGAGGGAAGACGTTGGACATACATTAACTGTTTTCAGTATTTTTTAAAGTTCGTCAATACATAAATTGTGGCAGCCATTATCCTGGGTATATCTAAGGTACAGCACATTGCTTGGGACCCAGGACCGGTCATAACCCTTTAATAACTTAATGTTATAAAGTTTACCATCCGATGTGTTTGAGATAGATCCCTAAGTATTCCAGCTGATCCCTAGATCCCTAAGTATGACCTGAACTCCAGGGTTGTTAATCACTACTGGAAAATTTTTTACCCTACCACTACCCCTACTTACAACTTTTATCATTACCCCTACCACTACCCCTACTACAAATTTAAATTTTTGCACTACCACTACCACTACCCCTACTGCAAAATAAATTTTTGCACTACCACTACCACTACCTGCTCAAAAACTATGTTCACTACCACTACCACTATAATTTAAAAATGTATCACTACCACCACCACTACCACTACTGCTATAAAATGGTTTCTTGAAAAATATTTTTACCTTCAATTTAATAAAGGAATTTTGGAAGATTTCCACACCCCACTTCTTCAGCTTCAAATGTCCAGTTTAAACAATTGAAATTCCAAGCTTTTTACACCTCAGTTTTTTTCTGCAAGCTAAAGCAATGTCAAGATGAATAAATTTTTTTTGGAGATTCAATTGCTTTTCAACAAAGATTGAGACAGCTGAGCCTGATCTCTTTCATTAGTACAATTCATTAATATAATTTTTTCAGGAAATTGGGATTTTGGGATGATACATTTCATTGTACATGTTTTCAGGAATGAGGAAGAATTCTGTAAGAACCACATTTATATAAACACAGATTTCAAATATTCCAGAATGTGATGATTACAAAGACCATGCATTTAAACCATTGAATATGATGTCAGATTTAGTTGTATTATATTCTGAAAGGGGAGAATTCAAAATATGACAAAAAAATAAGCATTATTCCATTTGAAATGTGTATGGATCATCAATATAAAAATAAACAGGCACACTTTAAATGACTTCCTTTATGGAAATGTACAAGTTTTCTATATTGTTATAGCTTTAAAAATTGTTAGAACCCTGGGTCCTGGCCAGTATTGGGAAATTATTGAATTACAATATTTCAAATGGTAGGCTACACAAACTCTATCTAGGGATTCATAAGGTCGACTAGGGATCTAGGGATTCATACTGGACTTGAGTAATCGAAAAGTATCGTATTGCATGCGGTACTTCTGTAATTAAGCGAGTTTAATTTTTCTCGTTCCATATTTAGGACTTGTTCGAGCGCAGAGACCTCGGTGTTCTTACGCCTCCGCAACGGCTGAAAGTGGATGTGAATCCCAGTGGTGAGTATTGCTCCAGATGACAATTTCAATGATTTTTGTGTCGAAACTCTACACACAGCAGTACAATACTTCTGTCCGGAGTATTTCTGAAACATAAAGGTTATCGCCCGGATAATGAGTTCGCTTTCCTCATATTTTACGTTTTTACCAACGCCATGATGTTTTACACTAAGTTTTGCGTTTAAAGCGGACTCTTATCCTTGAAGCTAAAGCATCATCAGATTCAGTGTTGCATATTGAACTGAACTTGCCCGCAAAAAAAAAGTAGTACTGTAGTCTTGCTGCCGTTGGAATTCTCGACTGGCTTCCTTTTCGATTAGGAATACATTTTTGGCTCAACAAATTTTAGTTAATTATAGGGATTTTTCGATGAGGTTGACCGCCTTTGAACACCTCTCGAGAAAGGCTTATATTAAGCTTTGTGTGCTTTGAGCGACACCTAGGCAAGCCAAAAGAGAATCAAAAACTTAGATTCCTCGGAGTCATGAGAGATGACTATGCACTGAGATTCACGAAACTTTGAAATCGCCCCAATTTTATTCACAATCTCGTTATCAACCCAGCTCACTAGCTCAGTACTGTATTTTTCCTTCATTGCAAACTTGAAGTTCTTTCGTAAATTGCCCATTCTGAATGCCTCTAACTTTACGCATGGATGAATTCGAATTCTTAAGGTGTAGCCAATCGGTTCGTATAGTGCACCTCACATGTAATCGTCTACTACAGTACTACTGTAAATGCTCAGTTCTAGAAACTGTTCTTCGTAAAGATTCAAATCTGAGGGTCTTGACCTGTTTCAATGGAAGAGTTCTTTTCTTAAATCAATTTATTCGGCTTTCCCAAGAAATCAATTTTCTTGATCTTAAATTAGGCGTCAGTCCTTAAACTCTTAACCCGTTTTTATGAGCCCTACACATTATCTCAATGCAGTATTAACCCGATGTGTGTCAGTGAATCATTCATTATTTAGAGACCGCCATTAAGTCTTCGTTTATCATCATTGTTACCCAGAGAAGACGCGGAGCTCCAAGAAGCATTCCTGAAGAAAATAGCTCAAAACCTTTGCAATTGTTTATAACAGGAATCGTCTTGCTCCGATGTGAGCTGCAAGAGTCGAGAGGATTCTTCGGCAACAACCTGGACGGGAGTAGCAGAAGGGAAAACTTCTTTGCCGGCGAGCGGTTCCGCAAACAGTCTCCTGCTCTCGCATCTGGTTTCCCAGCGCCGAACTTCAAATAGGCATGGAAATCGTTCTTCAAGTGCCAGACGCGTTCCTCGTCCTGCCTTGTTGCGTCCATTATCGAACGCTGCTGACCCGCAGGGAACGTGATCTTTTTTTTTCCTCCCTTGGCTTCATTCAGCACGGGTGCTCTTATTGTTTCAGTGCGCACGAGTGAAATTTGTTTGGATGAGTTGGATCATAGGATCGGTGGTGTAACAAAATGTTTTATCTTTGCTTTGCCCGAGTTGAACTTCAGACATTCAAAACATTCCGAAATTTTACGGAAATTTTTGCTGGATCCAGTTTCGGGCATCACATTCCCACAAACCATAAGAGCAACAAGTTGATGAAATTCAATGAATATATGACAGAAGCTAAAGAGATGAATCTTCGTAGCTGTATGCAAGCGAAAAGCATGTCTCATCAGTATTGCAAGTAATTTCGGGAATGAAAATCTGTCCAAACTTCGCTTGTTGATAAATGGATTCTTGAATGAACGTCACTGAATCAATGCCGCGCGATGAATGTGTTGAATTGATGTTTCGTGTTGGTGTGTGACGGATGAAAGATGAAACGTTTTGCTACGAATAATTCCTGAAGTTATCATTTCTTTTCAGTGAAGCATATTATTTGAAATAGGCTGTTGAAACGTTTTGTTAGTACTGTCTCAAGAGGACCTTACTTGCAGCGATAACATGAAAAACTTCCGAAGAAGAAAATACAAAATATATGTACAGTTCAATTGGAAGCAAAACATGATCGAAAAATTTTGAACGTGCTCGCGTGGCAAGTGAACATGAATTCTACAATTACCTGCACATGTTTCACTCAACAGTTGATGTCATTTTTTCACCTTCGTGTTTTGACTCTACCGACGAATGCTGTCAGTAGAGCTTCGAAAAACCCTTCTTTCCAATAACCGGACAGCTGCAGGGATTTTCAACCGCAATTTTTAATGTCAAAGGAGGCAAAACGAACTGGCGTCAACCATTTCCGAAAAAATGTAAGAAATTCACCACGAAAATTCATTTAAAAAGTGGACTTCCAGTTATTACTGAAGTCGCGCGTCACCCAAAATACAGCTTCAATCGAAATATTTTTGTAAAGATACATATTCGATCACGAAGGAGAGGGAAACATTGGAGTTCGGAGAAAATTCCCGTCAGGTACTGGATTATCATTTCCACGCTACCAACGGCGTTATTCAACCGCAAGTTCAGATAGCATACGATTTGAAGAAAATGGTACTTGTTCAGAGAGAAACAAGATATACAGTACATCTTATAGGGAACATGTCCGCACAGTTGAGTACGACTTATAACAGCGCGCTCCGTAACGGCGCAAGTCCGCAGAATAAAATTTCATAAAAAAAAGAACAACTAAAGAAAAGCGCCAGAGAAGTATCAACCATCAGTGATTAAAAGGAAAATGTCAATTATGCCTGGAACATTACGCATAAAGCTATCTTGCTCAGAAAAACTTCCAAGGCGTCAAACGTTGCATCAGTGACAGTTGCACAAGCACTGTTCGATATTCGGCAGTTTTCTTTACGCGGTGTTCTAGGACGCATTCAACTGTTCGGTTACAAGTTTTGGGTTCCTAACGCACATCAATTCCGAGCCAGACAAGTGGGGACAAAGAAGAGCACACGGCTGCTTCGGCGCTGCGATCAAAAAACTCAGTGGAGATTCCATCCGCGTTAAAACATAACATACCACACTGAATAGCTTTACACACCAAGCAACAAAAGCACACTTTCATCTCACCTCCAAAGTCACCACGGATTTCGTACTTCTCGGCGTAGACGACGTCGTGAAGCTAACGTTTGACGGGTTCGTCGCAGAATGACGATCTAGAACAGCTATCGCAGCCGCCACAGCCGTTTTCGTGCTGGTCGACTTCTGGGAAGTCATCAACGACGACGACGTGAAGCTTGGGCTCGAATACGAAACGGAAATAGGCTTCATGTCCGGTTGGGCCGGAAGAAGCCTTTGGGGTGGCTTCGACGGGTTGTTGGGGGCCTTAGCATCACGCTTTTTCGCTTCTGCTGCTTCTCTGGCTGCCCTCTCGGCCTCTAAGCGCATTTGCCGAACAGATCCGGTGTGGAATCGTCCTCCTTCGCCTCGAATACGGTTCATCGCGTGCTTGTGTCGCGATTCGTGTAAATATTTCTGTAACGTAAAGAGAACTTCTCAAAATTTCTGATTTAAATTAGCTTCCTTTAATTCACCGCATAAATAGATCAAACAGTAGGAGAGAAAGAGGACTTTCGTGGAACTCAATTTTACCATAGGGTCGTCAGAAAGACGCAAGTCTTTCACCTCATTTTCCAAATTGGCCAGCCTTTCGTCTACTAACTGTACAGCAAAACAGTGGGATAAATCTAGTATAGTACCTGCATTTCTATCTTACATCCGTTTAGATTGGTGCACGCATTCGACGGGCAGGAGGGTTGAACATTAAAATTCTGAAGAAAACTCAACAGTTTCCTCCGATGAATATGGAATTTATACGACGGAATGAACCTTGATTCGTCTCAAACAGGTTTTTCTTCTGATCTGTTTTTTGAGATGCTGAATTGTAACTGACCCTTTCGAAAGTGAGGCATTTTGTCATATATTTTCATAGACGTTATCACAAGTTAAGCAGATGCATGTTTCTGGACGATACCGCACTGAATATGATTTGAAATGCAAGTTTTGTGGTAAATGAAAAAAAATAGGTACCCCATGATCCAGTGTCAATAGAAAACTTACTCGGCGTTCCTTTGGAATCTTCCCTTCAGCCTCCAATTTTGCTCGAGCTTGTCGACGTTTCAAGATACGATGATATTGCTTTGCGTTGACATACAAAGGCTCTTCTTCCACCGGTTCGGGAGTCGGCGGATTGACCATGGGAAGCCTTTGGAGTTGCGGTATTCCACCCATCATCTGCGCGAACAGAAAGAGACAGAGAAATCCAATCAACACTTTCTCACATGAAAATTTAGTTCCAACCTAAACATGGACATTAGCACGCCGGCCATCTTCACATCACCACACCACGAAAATACTCTCAGTTCGTATTTACCGCGCTGAAAGTCGCATCCTGATTTCGGAAAGCATTTCAGAAAATGAAAACGCCATGCATTTCAAGAATACAATGAATTGAGCTCAGGCTGTTAAGTCTTACAGACTTGCACATTCAGCTTACTTTACTTTTTTGTTTTGAAATGATATGCAGGTAGCAAACCTCACAATGGTACTTAAAATCTCAAGAAATGTTTCATCAATCATTTTCCATGCAAGTCGGCACATCATCTCAAAGGCTACATTCTTCAGGGAGGCTATTTCACGAATATCTTCAGGATAGCCCACACCAGCGTTTTCATTCCAGCTGTTTGGGAAAGTTCGGACTATCGACCAGGAACGCAACGACTGCAAAGGTGGTCATCCCGAAACGAAAAACGAAAATAATTTGAAGATCACTAACCACCACAACGTTGCCGGATGAATTAGGGGACACATTAGATCCGGGACTCGTTTGCTGGCCCTGACTCTGGGTGGGTGTTCCAAGAGTGAGCAAAGGAGCTCCACCTCCTCCAGGAATACCGGCAAGTTGAACCAACTGCCCACCAATACTGATCACTGTAAAAACACTGGGCATGAAACGCATTCAACGAGCGACAGAAAATAAACTTACTCTGAGGCTGTGCTTGTATCAACTGAGGAGGTTCAGCGGTCATGGTTTGATAAAAGACTGTTTGTCCATCTTGAGTTTGCACTGGTATCAACTGCGTGCCGGTATGGTGAGGCTGTTGAATGATGAATTGTTGTCCTCCTCCCTGAAAGAAGAACATGTCTTCAGCATTTTTCTCTTCTCGCAAATATTCAAACCACTATCCAAATAGATTGGGACGATGAACCCCATGCTCAGATTCTCTGAGCATGGATCCTGATTCCGCGCTCAAAAAGTACGACTATCCGAAGTGTATCAGAAGTAAATCTCACACACGTACGGGAACGAAGCGCAAAGCACAGACATACCAAATGTTGGCCTCAACTGAAACTGATTTACTCAGGTATAGCACGATTTCGGCAGTAGATTGACGCGTATCCTTTAAAACGATTAATGAATGTGTCTCCTGCAACGTACGTCGGTTGAATATATCCTCCGTAAATCATGAGAGATGAACATTCCTTTTCCCTTAACATTCCATAAGCGAAATCTTCAATTCTTTAAAACAAGAGATGAATCCACCACGACCTCACGCAACAATGAATCATGGTCCCTTTTTTACCGCCGCCATCCAAAGATCCCGCGAAAATATTAGAAGCCGAGTCCACAAAACGACGGAGAGGGAAAATAAATGGATGGTTACATTAACTAGTCTTGTCAAAACGGACCTGCATCGCTTGTAGAGGCAGCATTTGAACCTGCTGCATTTGTTGTGCAACCGCAGAATTCTGTGTTCCATTCTGCCCAGTTTGGGCACCGGTCTGCAGGGTTTGAAGAGTCAATATTTGTCCAGAAGCCGTTTGAAACACTTGTCCTCCCTGAGGCATCTGCATCACCTGAGCAGAACGACAACAATCAGAATCCACTAAAAATTCGACACCACCAATACAGAGGTGTTCTTTAATACAGTACTCGATTTCACGACAGAGTACATAAAACCTGAACCGCACAGCGTGAATATTGACGATTAAGAATACTGTAGATGTAAAATGTACATCAAAGTTGTTTATAAGCAAGGGAATCTCACCTGCGTGCCTTGGGACATCTTCGAGATCTACGCAATGTTCTTGCGTGTAGATGGCACCAGACTGTAAAATGGTCAAAAATGTTTTGTGAGCAAAATCAAGATATTCCTCAATGTCTTTCCAATCTTCCTAAAAAATCGAGCACTTACTTGGAAGCCCCACTTGAAGCACATGCCGATAGCTAACGGAATCACTGCCTGTCGAACATGCCTTGTGCTGACTTCGATACATATAGGCATCTTACAATTACAGTCTTTTAATCTAGCTTCGAACTGGACAGAAAAACGGTACGGTATTACGAAATTTCAACTACAGTATTAGAACAAAAAGTCATTCCCATCACTCCATGGCCAGAACACAGTACAGTGATCCGACGCCCCATGAGACTGAAATGATCAGCTAACAAAAGACATATGTGCGAATTTAGAATCCCTGCAAGAATTTTCAGAAATTATGCTGTAAGTAGATCCGATTCATTATCCTCATACAGAAGTGCAGTCTATATCACCAGAGAAATAAACCCGCTCGGACAATAGAATGTTCAGTTAAGGGGAATTTTTGCTTCACAAAGAATTCTCAAACTAAAGCACTGCACTTGATAATAAATCCTCCACTCAATGAATGCGTATTCCTATTCACGGGATGAATGAGTTCCGATGGTGCACAGAAGCTTCTCTGCGAAGTGCGCAAAAGCCCACGCAGAACACCTATGACATTTCTGGCACATGCAATCAAGGGGGCGTTCCTGACCAGCTACTTCAACACCCTATTTTAATTTCACCTCTCAACAGGGAGAGAGGAAATCACGCAACCTTGACACAGCACCACACAGAGATAAATAATGCCATCACTTACTTGCCTCTGGATACCAGGCAAAACGGTTTTTGCCAATGATTGGTCGGGATTTATTCACCAATGGATGCACACACGCTACAAGGTGAAGGCTCGTGGCGACAACTGCATTGGTGCAGTCAGGTCGGGCGCGGCTGTTTCCTGCTCCCCAATTTGCGGCGGACTATTGCTTGGAATCCGCCCGTGGCCCGTTCCAGTGGTCGACACTAAGGAAGAAAGCCAGTGAACGTTTCTCGCGGGCCCAGGACCAGTCCGGATAGGAGCACCATCAGTCAGGTCGATGCTATTCTCCCCCAGCCCTCGCTCACTTTCTACTTTGCCCCCTTCACTATGCAACGAGAATGGGGCCCCTATCCAAAAGGGAGGGGAACGAGAATGGGGCCCCTATCCAAAAGGGAGGGTAGACAAATCAAATCTGGGAGGGAACATTTTGCCCATTCTTACCGGACGCTTGCGTTTATCCTACATAGATGTCACTGCACCAAGTCGAATGCATCCAGTGGGTTCCCATGTATCCTGAAAAAGTCCAGAAATTCCTGTTCATGCATTGGAATTCATGTCATTCTTTGTGATATTAATTTCATTTTGTTCATTCTGAGTGGCAGTTCCTTTGGCAGCATTCATCCTGTCACCCTTTGACGTGTTTTTAATGTGATACCCACACTGTCTGATGATAGTTTTCAATTGTGTCGGTTTTTTTCATCCGCAGTGGCGAGTACAGTACAGTAGTCACATTTGGGAATTGGAAACATGCCACCTGACCAAGAAATTGGTAATGCCACTGTTATCTGGCTTGGAGGTTTTTGCAATTTTTTCCCCGCATGAATAATTTTGTTCCTGTCGCCAAACTAAATGTAGGAAGTATAGAGTGTACGATTACTAGTTGGATTCCACTCAAGTATCTTCTAGGCGTAATGTCATGTCCACAGAATGGTTACAGATGGACTGTCTACTCTACAAGGATCTTGTTTTTCCCCCTTGAATTTCTATGTAGAGAGTGCAGTTGATCATGAAAAAATTCGATCATGAATGACCGACTGGTCGTCATGACTCATGAATTGACGACCAGCCTTCGTTCAATTTCGTTTTTGATGTTTGAGGGTACTCCTTGATTCGGGCTGAAATTCAAGCGCAATTCGATGAGCTGAAATTTTTCTTAGTTTTCAAAGATTATTCAATCAGATTCACTGTATACTGAGATCTCAGGAGGAAAAATGCACAGTTTTTATACACAAAAAATATGGGGATGTGTAGAAAGGGGTGGTGGTGGTCCCCGCGCATTGGAGTTCAACAGCGAGTATTGATCGTCGTATTCCGCCCGGCCAACCTCACAAAGAAGAACGAGAATCGTGAGGATGCATTAGTGACACCTACATCCTTTACGGCAAACTCGAATAAAAGATGAGTACTCTCGCGTCTGGAGGTCAGCATAAACTCAAACAAAAAGCACAGCAAGTCAACGCACATAAGCTTTAATATCTTTCCCGCTCGAATTATAAACCACGCAACTGCTTGGCACGAAGTCGCTATATTGTGCTGAGTGTTACGCCATGTGCCACATTTACCCAGAACATGAAACAGAACGCACAGCTTCTATGAACCATGTCAAAAAATGAGCCAAAAAATTCTTCCAGCCTCCAACGTGATCAGCGCGCAAGGAACGAAGCACAAAAAATACAAAAATGTTCGCAGTGCTGTTACCGTAAGTGACTGACTGCCGAAAGTATAGCCAACCTTGAAAAATTAAATATGATACACTTTCTAGATCTGTGTTACCCAACCTTTTTGGGTCTGTGGACCAGCAAATTCCCAAAAATTGTCTGTGGACTGGCAAAGTTTCATAAAATATTCGCACGTTCAAAAAAGATTTGCTTGAAAGAATTTATGGCAGGCATTTAAAAGTTTATACTTTTTTGCCAAATTAAGGTAAGAACCTGTGAAGCAGCTATAGCCAAATGCCATGAAAACATTAGAAAGTTGGGCATTGGAAGGTTTCTCAGAGTGAAAAATTGAACTAATTTATTTCAGCAGGTAAATACTTGTCTGAAGTGTTATTCAGAGAAAAGCCAACTTACTTTTCATCAGATAATTTCAACTGCCATTGTCTTTCCAAAATTTTAGATAAAGATAACAGACTTCATTGCTACTTTTGATAAATTCCTTGGGCTGAAAGATTTCCCATAGACCAGCAAAAAACTTTTGAGGACCAGCACTGGTCCTTGGACCAGAGTTTGGGGAACACTGTTCTAAATAACCCTAAAAACTGAGGCAAACCTTACTTTACTAAAAATTATCAAGCATTACTTTATATACATGAAGTGAAACACAAGTTTGTTTGTAATGCATAAAATGCTGCTATATAACATGGTTTAAAAGTGAGCCAGGAAAAAGTAATGTGCCTCTTTGGCTTTGTGTCTTTGTGTTTCTAAACCACTACAGGTGCTCATTTTTTCAGTACTGTAATGTCATAATTACTCTTATCCCCCTTTATCTATTTCTACACTTCCTTCATCGATATTCAAAATTCACGTTATGTGGCTTTTTTGTTTTCCAAAGACAGTCAATGCTGTACTCCGGCGGTCAGTCACATAGTACAACAGTGCCAAATCCATTGTTTCGCGAATTTTCGCAAGTAAGGGCGGGGGAAAATAAAAAAAACGTAAACAATCAAAGACTAGCCCTGGGTCTGCTGGCGCAATGTGTGTTGTGCTCTGAGCGCTCGCAATTTGCCCAACTTCTCCTCTTTGCTGGCTTCGGCCGTCGCCTTTTCCACCATGCCGAAAAGGTACGAGCGTGTCGGCGAGTCCGCGCGACTGTTGAGTTCCGCGAATGTGGGTTCGGCGGGTTTCAGGCTGCGGCCGGACGCATCCCGGTACACGGGCCCGTCTTTGTCTGGGGGATGTTCCAGAACGAACCAGCGAGCTGTCCGACTCTTGTCAAAGTGGTACGTGTTGCAATCGGCGGAGCTGAAATCCCTGTCATGGAGAAAAAGAAAAGTGGGAAAGACGGCGCACATTAAAAACATATTTTGCAAGATATTTTGGTACAGTGAATGGGACCCCAAGATGCGGACGTAATTTACGCTTGGACCTTGTCCACACGTTGGGTCACGTTTTCCCATAGATTTCAATGCAAATAAATTTGATTGGTTCTCCCATTCAACAAAAATTAGAAAATATGTCCCCCAAAATTGAATAAAAATCGTTCCTTTCAACTTCAAGATACAGAAAACAACTTTTCAAAAGAAAAATACACATAATCTCATCTTTTAGAATCAAAAGGAGCTCAAAAAGCAAAGAACAAGAATAAGTCTTGCTATACTGTAATGGGCACAGATGATTGAAAAAAAAAACTCTGAAAAAAAGAAGTCCAAAATCAGCATGTTTTGCTTGTGAATTAGAGTAAATCCATCACAAAATGTATTCGTAATTTTAGTGCATTTAAATAGCACAATTAGTTCAAGAGATATCAAACTTAAAAAAATTAAAATTAATCAGCAAAGTATCCCTATCTCAAGACATTGTCCGGAAGCCAGGGCACCTTTTCTCGAGGTTCAAGGGTCCCTAAGTCAAATTGTCCGTATGTCGTCGTGTGCTCGCTGTACTGTGTGCAACCTTTTTTCTTGTCCCTATGACTTCATGGTAAAAATTTCATTTCTATTGTTTTTTTAAATTTCCTGATCCGTCATTTGACTGGTTGACACTCACAAAAAGAAGACTTGCTTCATAGAAGCGGGAGAAAAATAGAGAACAATTTCATCACTTTATTTTCCGGGAAGAAAACATGCTTGAGTCATATTGATGATAAATATTATTGAAGGAATAGCTTACGATGATGTGGATCCGACGCATTTCAGCGGATGCATGTACTTCATACAAGGTGTTCTGAGGACGTTCTCGAAAATGTCCTTGATTAGACCGGACACCCAGT
>CAJPEX010002591.1:0-30698 GCA_905338405.1 Notodromas monacha
CCAATAAGAACATTTGGAACATTGAATAGTGCACCTCTGTACAGTAAATTGAAAAGTTGGCATCTGGAAAAATAACATCCATGTCACAAAGAGAGCTGGAAGGAAGTTCCTCTGTGCTGTAAGGCATCTTTTAAATTAGCTGAATGGATGGAAAAATGATGGGAAAAGTACAAAAGAATTTTTCTTGCAAAGATCTTAGGTTGGAAACATCTGTTTCTTGCAAATAAGCCTTATAAAAATTGATTTTCCTGAAATTTATTTTGGAATTTTATCCTGTAATGTTCCCAGGTTGAGTCAGTGTCCTCATGTTGGGTCTTTTTTATGATTTTTATGCTAAAAATTAAGTGTCCCCATGATGAATTGTCCCCATGTCAAGGCGTCCGCATGTGGGGGTCTCACTGTACTTTGACCGTGTCATATGAAAAATGTAGCAGAGCTGTATTGTGTAGTTGTTTATGCTTTATGTACAATTGTGTGCATTCAAAGAAATAAAGGTGTTCACCTCTTGATCATTTGAGCAAATAAATCATAATAAATAGAGATGCAACAGTCATGTGAAATCTTTTTAATGCCTCAGTTGAAAAAAAAAACTCATTTGGAACACAACAGCAAGTCTCTCACTATACCCCAGGAGAGAAAGCTGGGCTGGCAATAAATTAAAAGAAGTGTATATACATATGTATAGAAAGGAGCAATTAACAAAGTTTTGCTTTCTGTTGATGGCAAAACAGCACTTGGCTTTCATATCAGGCCCTGGGGGTTTCTTGGTCTGGAATGTTGTCTCCTTGGGGCTGGTGGGAGACCAATAGGCCCTGCAGCTGCCACATCCTTGTTGGAGACCTCATTTGGCACTCTGCTATCTTTGTCCACAATCAGATAGTCTGCCTTTTCTGGGTCTTGAATATAATATCTGCAAGCACACACACACACACATGGATGATTTTTACAAGTGCAGTGAAATTTTGGCTGATGAATGCTCCTGTTTTGACATATTTACCAGATGGTGCACTTGTATGTTAGGAGGTTCCTGCATCAGCTTAAATTGCAAACAGGGATTTAGCTCGCCAATTTTTTTTTCAAATACTGTATATAAAATTTTCTCAGAAGATTCTCTTGAAACATCCCTGCTGATAAATATTATGCTGGATGCCCATTTTTTAAACAATGGCCACTGTATTTAAATTCTCAACTCACCAATCTGCAATACTGTTTCATTTTCCATTTTATTGAAACAATTTTACTTTGCTGAGTAATTTATTGATAATTCTCAATCTGCTTTTGTTTCATAACAGTGTTCTGATTTCAGATATGTTCTCAAAGGATTCTGCAACTAAATATGGCACTGCACAGATTATGTCTCCCAATTTCTATTTTTTTACAGGCACCAGGTCAAAAGTTTCATGTGCAACACCTATATTACTACAATTAGTAGTTATTTATTATTTATTAGTAGTTATTAGTATTTATTTTATATTTTAGAAAGAGAATTCCTGGGAGTTCAGGCCTTGGGAGAAATTTCCAAGATGAACTTCCTTGATTTCATGGACACTTTCAAGGCTGTGGAACAAAAAATAAAATTTCTCCTGTATTTTCCTAAGTGAAAACGGCATTCAGCTAATACCTACTGTATTCAGCTAACAAAGCTTCTTCAGGAGAAGATCAAGTTTGTAAGCCAAGACAAAACTATATAGTTTTGGGAAAATGTGGCCTAGACATATACAGTACATTCAATATTTAAGTGTGAAATTAATCTTGTTACAACACTTCAAACATTCCATATTTGTTTTTCAAATTTTAAATATAACCACTCATTCCAAACCAGATTATCTTCTGAATTTAAATTTAATTTGATGAAAATTTGTAGCAGGAAACAATATTTTGACTTTCAGATACAGCATTTGAATCTAAAATTATTTAAAAAATGAGTGCTGATACTTTTCATGCATCTGCATGAGATTATTCAAAGGAAACTTACCTGAGAATTCCAAGGTTCTTGTAAAGAAGCCTTGAATTACCGTCCAATTGAGGCTCATGATGTGTCAAGTCCTTGTAGATATCATTGGGATTTGGGTCACCCACAGGAGGCTTGTTACTGCAATTACACAAATTCGAATTTAGATCGAAAGGGGTTCAGAAAAGCCAGCACTTTGATCACAAAGTAGATCGAGTTCCCCTCCCCAGGGGTGAGTAGGTTGGAACCCAGTTTGCTCATCAGGTCAACACACTTCTTGAGTGCCTCACACTTTCATGCCCCAAGGGGAAATATTCAGAACCTTCACGCACGCATCAATCAATGTCATATATGGTGCTCCATATTCTCATTGATCTCACTCACTAATATTGAGGTGCTGCTGATGAAAACACTGCTCCCACAAGGATGGACAGACATGCTGACAGGTACACTGATGATTTCTGAGGATTTAAAAAAAAAAAGGTTTTCACAATCTTTCAACAACAAAAGTTGAAAAAAAATCTTACTTGGTTCATTTTGTTTTCAGGCGTTTCTCAAGAGATCAAATCACAGAAAACTTCTAATGCCCCCTATATTTTGTTCAAAAATTGTGAAAGAAAAAAAAGACACGTATGAATGTCAAATAATGAACTTGATCACCTCACATCACCCATCAGCTCTTGACCAGGAATGAGTCCAGGGGTTGACCAGGAGCCCAGTATTTATTTCCCTCCAACCACAGGGAGGCGGAAGCAGGTTGAACTTGAACTTGGGCATATATGTTTCCTGGTGTAGCCAAAAGGAAAATGACAGATGATTTTTTTGTTTCCTTTTTCTGGGATGCAATGACTCCCGGAAATTTCCAGTGATGCAACTTCTCAATTAGAAATTATTGGTCGTAGTTCTCAGTAATGAAAATTTATATCTCAACAAATAACAACCGACTCTCCTTGATATGATTTTTTTTCCTTCTTGGAAAGAGACCTTAGGAAATTTTCCGAACCTAATTTCTCATCATCATTCCAGCAACAGTTTCGCGGATAATTTTTCAGCTGCTGGATTCCAAAAAAAAAAAATTCTGCCGCATGAAACCAAAAATCGGAAAATATTTTCTGATGAAATCAATACATGTGCAAGAGTGCAACTCGTTCGATCGTTCATCTAAATTTAATATCTTTGTTCAATTCAAATTATGAATTGCAGAATCATTATGATCTCATTTTGAAGAAATAAATTCATTTCTTCAAAATGATTTCCGCCAAGAAAACAGTAATTATTGTTCTACATATGAGAAAACAATTATCGAAATAATTTAATAGTTCAATAATTAATAATTAAAAAACCTGTTTGATCGTTCATCTAAAATGCATATACAGTATCATCAAATTCAAATTATAAATTGCAGAATCATTAAAATATAATTTTGAACAAATGAATTCAGGTCTTCAAAATTATTTCCGCCCAAAAGAAATAATTATTGTTCTACATATATGAGAATAAAATTATCTGAATAGTTTAATAATTTAAAATTTAGCCTAAAATAATGTATAATACTTTGTTGAAAGTATTCCACATGATTTTTTAAAAGTAAAAGGATCCAAATAAATCAAATATGATTCATTGCTGTCATTTTCACGCGAAGGAAGCGAATTCTTAAAAAAATTCGCCTTTAAACACAATGAACTTCAGTCATCAAGATCATCTGAGATGAACTTTGACCATTAAAAAAAACTGTACTACTGTATTTATTTCGGAATTTTATTTAGGAAATTCGAGAAAGAAAAAAATCTGCCTTTTGAGCGAATAAATGAAATCATTTTCGACGAAAATAACTTCCTCGTGAATATCAGGAAACGATTTTAAATATAACCCTTGAAGTAGAAAAAAAAGGACCTGGTCAGAAAATTGAAAGCAAAGCCATTTGTAATCCAATGCCCGTAAAATACAGGTTATACGCAGGAACTGGCAGTTGAACCTTGAACTGCAACCGCATTTGATGCCCATGCAGAAGAAGGAAGTTTTAAACCCGGAAGGAAACGGAACTTACCCCCCAGGACATCCCAAAAGAATGAAACCTGAGCAACCGGAAAAAGAATGCTGTACATGGACGTAACGGTTTCAAGTCAGCTCGGAAGAAAAATTACTACACCGATTTGTAACAGGGCTTCGTTTTCCCTTGGACACTTCCTGGAACGGGACCAGAGCCCATCCGTGGAGAAACTCGACGAAACCTAGTGGACAAAGTCTACAACGTCTCTCTCATCGGTTAACTTAGCGTCACCTAGATGTCGCTTGATATGCCGCGCGAGCCTTGACACGGTTTTGTTCGTCATCTTGGCACATGTCCGCAGTAAACATGAAAATGAAACTACCGGAAGTTTTTTTTTTTTTTCATTTTTGTCAACAACTTCAACAGCGAAGTTTTCTTTTTTCATTTATTTTTAACCAGTTTGAAATTTTGTGGGAAAATGCTGCGAAGGTTGCATCTGGAGAGGCTCGGGTTGGCAGATCCGTGTGACAGGGACGACGCTGTCGACGATGATGCCACGGACAGTTCCAAGTCCAATGATGACGAGTTTGCGGAATCGGAAATGGCTATAATTCAGGCTCGGGTGAGGAGTGAGTTGGAGCGCACGTGCGAGGGCGACCCTGGGACAAATATTTACGGAGCTGTGAGTAAGAGGTTTACTTCTGAATTTCATAGGTGTCGCTCTCCAAGAGTATTGTTCAATTGCCTCCTCGAAATGGAAAATTTACAGTTTTTTTATTATGCGCGGCCTCAGTAACGCACCAATGGCCTACACGCAGAAATTTGGCGATTTGGACAGACCTTACTAGATAGATTTTCTAATTATCCAATCTGAACACTGCATTGCCAGATGCTTTCTCCGTGGGTTATTTTTTTTTTTATCCATGGTGCATTACAAATTTACATTACAGGTACTGTATTAGATAAATATGGATTCTCTCTGCAATGATTCTGTGTAGAACTATTTTTGCTGCAAAGAAAAATTTTGACCCCACAGGATTTTTCACTTAAACATTCTGTCTGCAGAATTTTTTTTAATGTTTTCTTGAATTTTATTGTTGTACAGTCCACCAGTATTTGTTAAAAAGGAGGGAAAACCACAGGCCTCAAGATTTATGAGTATTTTATCTACAGTCGAACCTCACTTAGTCAAACCTCTCTAAGTCAAATACCTCATCCATAGTATAAGTTGCAATATTTTTCAGTCCCTGTCTGAATTTCCTTCAAAGCAATGCATTGAAAACCTCCATAATTCAAATTTTTGAGTCCTTTAGGCTATTATTTTATTACGACAGGAAAGAAAAAAATCAATAAAAAATGGAATTTCATTTGCTTTGAAAATATGAGAGAGACTAAATTGGGAAAATGAAGCCAGCTGTCTCCAATAAGTTCAGTGCCCGCCAGTCAACTGTTTTTTAGAAGCAATTTCAGGCCTATAATATCCCCATGTACAAGTTGGTCCAATTCTTTAATGGTTCCCACAATGAAAATGCTTGATTCCATGATGAGACATGCATTTTATATAACCCAACCCTTGCCTAAGTTAAATTTTTGGTACTATCCTGTTATCTCAGTACTGCTGCACCTACTTTCCATGCCTTATTTTATATAACTGTTGAGTTTGGCGCACAAAGTACAATACTGTACATGTTGTCAGTAATCTAAATGACCAATTTAACCTGACCTAACCTAACTTCACCTAACCGCAAAAAAAATTTCTCCAGCTGGTACTTTCCTAGACTGCACTACCATCCAGACAAATCTTTAGGATGAGTTCATAATCACAACAACCTACCAGAAACTGTGAATTTCATTTTTCTGCATTCTGCTGAAACTAAAAGTTAGGTTAGGTCAGGTTATGTTAATAACCTAGGCTATGTTAATTATACATATTATGCATGTTATGTTAGGTTATGTTATGTTGATAACCTCAAAATCAGTTTCAGCAGAATGCAGAAAAATAAATTCAGTTTCTGGTGGGTTGTCATGATTATGAACTTGTCCTAAAGATTTGTCGGGATGGTAGTGCAGTCTAGGAAAGTGCCACTTGACCTATGGAGGTGAATAAAGATTTGTCTGGATGGTAGTCCTGTAGTTCCTTTTCTCTTCAACTAACGCGATTAACTAATTTTTCATTGCTCGAATACTGAATTCAAGAGACAAAGAAAAATGGGTACTGAGATAACAGGAAAGTACCTTTGCTGGTTCCTTGAAATTCGACCTACAGAGAGTTTCAATAAGTGTATTTAGAACATTCCACAACATTCCAGGTCATAGAGTCCATCGCCAGGTTCAGAGGGTTGCTCATGGCCCTGGACCTCCGTTGGGCAGACATGCTGGACAGACGTGGGTACACTGACAAGATCAACGTTGATGCCATGGTGCGAGGGTTTGGGATCCGGGCCAGCCACTTGTTGGACAATGTGAATGCCATGCGACAGAGCCGGAGAGCTGGCAACCTTGACACCTCGGAAGATGATTCCTTACACATGCCGGAAGATGGGTATGCGCCTCAGGGCAAGGCCCTGATAGTGCAGGAGATTAAGCTTGATGGCCCAGTTAAGAAGCCCGGGATGAATGTCATCAGCTCCACCAAAACCCTTCCTCCCAGGAATACCGGAATTTAGCATAATTTTATTTTATTCCGGAAGTTTTGCCGTTGTTTATTTTATTGATGCAGTGATAAGTTTTTTTTTATTCCTTGATGTGTTGGTTTTGGAAAATTGCTGGCTTACTTTTATTGGTATGCCTGAATTTTTTTTTATCTCCAGCGCTGAATAAGAGCTCTTTCTGAATGAATGCTTAAAGTAGCTTAATTTGTTCAGCAATAATGACGGAAATATTTCCTGAGTCCTGATATTATATAAGCCATTGAATATAGTATTTATACTGTACTCAAACATCATGTATATACACAAGCAACATATTATAATTTAAAAAAATGAATTTTAGAGACTTGATTCTGCTTTCTCTGAATAACTCAATTTGTTACTTTAATCAGTTCAAAAAATTTGACATGCAGAACAATCTAAGATGCATTCCATTCAAAATGCAATAATTAGAAGGAATAGCACGGAGTGTAGATTTACTAAAACTTTTCAGTTTCAATTCTACCCTCAACTAACTGTGTTACAGTTTGTGAATCCCACAGCAATTTATGTAATTTTGGAGAAGTGTTACAGTGAGAATATGAAAATCCATTTAGGAAATCAGGACAGTAACTTGAGATATGGGCACTTTTCTGTGATTTCTTTGAAAATTTAAAAAATGTATGTTTTTTTTCTTGTATTTCTTGGAAGAAATTAAGCTACTCAAATTTAAATCTGCTGAAAGTAAATTTAATTATAAAATTACCTTAATGGATAATAAAAAAAGCTATTTTGTGCTCATTTTTTCCATCATATGTGATCAGTATAGACAAACTTGTTCTTTTTCCTTGCTTCTTGGGCTCCTTATTATGATGCCAAAAGATCAGATTCTATGTGTTTTTCCCTTTTTAGAATCTGCATCTTGAAGTTTAGAACAAATTATGGCATCAAACTTTTTGAAGGAATTTCCTCAACTATTCATTTACAGGAGAACCCAGTAAAAACATTACCATTGACATATATTAGAAAATTAGGTCCAATGTGTGGATGTTCTGACTTCTGGAAAAGGTCCATGCAGCAATTGTTTCTGCATGTTGTGGTCTCACTGTATTTCCCCATGTTGATATTCTTTCAAAAGTGAAGTGGAAACGTGTGCAAGAGGTATTTTGGATGAGAAAAGGACAGTATGGGTTTAAAAAAATACTGATGAGCTGAGAAAACAGGGATTGTATTTCTGTTCCCTGTGCTCCAGAGAAATGGATTGGAGGCAACAACAAAGGTGTGTCTATATAACATAGAAGGTAGTTGTTCGTAACGTTGAGACAAACGTTTTGACGTTGTACATTAAACCTAAGAAGAACGTAAGTAGTCAGAACCGGGTCGAGGACGTCAAACATAACCTCAGGAAACATTTGCTGGCTATATACAAAAGTGTTTTATTGGTTTGTTGAATGAAGGTATCACTCAATTGTTTGAATGAATTTTCACCTGTTTGTCCATTGTTGGTCCAAAGTGCACTGCAAACCTTGCAAGACAGTCTGCAGTCTTTCAACATGTAGGCTGGGTTCTTGTCACATTCACCCTTTGAAGCCCACACTGGGCAATACTTGTTTTCATCTATGCATCCTCCTGTTGCATCTTCACATCAGATAAGTATCAACACACTTTTGGTCAATTTGTTTCAGAATACTTTTATGTTGAATCTAATTGAAACAAATATTTCTCAAGTAAGTTCTAGCTTAAAACATATTTTTGTCTTTTTGTTTTCCCTGTCCAAAAACTATATGATTTTATCTGAATTTATTTATAATAAAGCTGTTTCTGGAGTCAATGGCTTTCCAGCTACATGATATGACATTAAAGTTACTTACTGCAAATTCCACAAGTCTCCTGGCAGTTTTTCAGCATCCAAGCTGGATTCTTGGAGCACTCCCCACTTCTGCCCCACATGGCACAGGACTCGTGGTTGTTGGCACAAACATCAGCCTTTTTCCCTTGTTCTGTAAATCAGAATGTCAAACATGCAGTATACATAATTAGGTGTACATTTCATCAAGATATTTTAACATGAATTAAACTTACGCTCAGTTCCCTCACACTTGTAGTACTTCCTTATCCTCTCAATATCCCTCTGAAACGTGGGAAAAGTTAGTTCGATGTATGTTTATGATTTCAACTTTATCATCACTTACTGCACTAAGTGCTCTTCTTTGACCAATGACTGCATTGACATCTTTGGTTTGGATGGTGACTCCACTTGGTCCAGCTTTCTTTGAGTCCACAAATGAAGTTTTAGAGTAGTGCATGATTGATCCTGCAATAGAGAATTCAATAATTAATTCTGTGAGAATGGTTTGCATAAATTTTTTCAAGATGTAATTTACCATAATCATATGGAATTCCTTGAGTGTCCACATAGTTATCTGGGTACTTGTTGAAGTTGGTTTTGGCATCTGTGAACAGTTATTCAAGGGTTAACAGTTGATTATGGAACCAATGTGTTGCCTGTGATGCAAGACATTGTCAGAATGTGTGTACAGTATATGCATTGTGTCCTACCCCCTATCACTTTTTTTATACAGTCTTTCAAACATGTCTTGTGTCTATTAATGCAATTTCTGACAAAAAGTTTAAATACGAAGGTAATTTCAGTTTAATATTTTTTTCTGGAACAAATTAATTTTTTATGATGTAACCTTAAGGAAAATAGGGTTTCAAATTACGACGGCCCCATGTTATGACATCCATCCTGGAAAAACGGATTGATGATGTAAGATGGGGGCCCCCTGTACATTAATGTAATTGAACAGTGATTATATCATGTACCATGCAGCATGGGAATTACCGTACAATATTTCTTGAGCTTTCGTGATCACTGAATGCAATTATGATTTTTAGTTTGAATGATTATATTTTTGGCATGCTATTTAAAATCATCAGCTTACTCTCTTCAGGCATTTACTCAGTTGATTATTTCATTAATTATTTGATGCATTTTTAAATTAGTAGCTGAGTTATGAGGAATAGTAAACCTCTCCAGAAACATAAGACATGTTTCTTGCAAGATGAGACACCTCTTCATATAAACTTTGTACTTGCTTAATTACCTTCCTGGATGTTATTCCAAACAATGGTGACAAAGGAATCTCGGTCTGGACGAGACTGTTCATGGAAGAATCCCAAGGCATGCATAATTTCATGCATTGCAATTCCAGGGCCTCCAATGTAATTTACCATAATCATATGGAATTCCTTGAGTGTCCACATAGTTATCTGGGTACTTGTTGAAGTTGGTTTTGGCATCTGTGAACAGTTATTCAAGGGTTAACAGTTGATTATGGAACCAATGTTTTGCCCATGATGCAAGAAATTGTCAGAATGTGTGTACAGAATATGCATTGCGTCCTACCCCCTATCACTTTTTTTAAACAGTCTTTCAAACATGTCTTGTGTCTATTAATGCAATTTCTGACAAAAAAAGTTGAAATACAAAGGTTATTTCAGTTTAATATTTTTTTTCTGGAACAAATAATTTTTTATGATGTAACCATAAGGAAAATAGGGTTTCAACTTACAATGGCCCCATGTTACGACATCCATCCTGGAACGGATTGATGATGTAAGATGGGGGCCCACTGTACATTAATGTAATTGAACAGTGATTATATCATGTACCATGCAGCATGGCAATTACAGTACAATATTTCTTGAGCTTTCATGATCACTGAATGAAATTATGATTTTTAGTTTGAATGATTCTATATTTTGCATGCAATTTAAAATCATCAGCTTACTCTCTTCAGGCATTTACTCAGTTAATTATTCCAATAATTATTTGATGACTTTTGAAAATAGTAGCTGAGTTATGAGGAAAAGTAAAACTCTCCAGAAACACCAAAAATGTTGTTTTCAAGATGAGACACCTCTTCATATAAACTTTGTAAAACGAATTAATGGAAGGACCTACAATAAGGTTTGTTACCACTGTTTCCTTAGAGCCAGACCTGCTCTGACAAGTACCTTCTTAGGGTTCCGTACGTATTAAAGTACGTAACGTTAAGGTCCCGGAGGACTCAAACAGCCAGTTCCTAGGGATAAAAGTTGACGTCCCCCTGCCCTCCCAACACCACTATAGCATCTGCAAATTTTCCCCAAAAAATCAATGAGCATATCTTTCATAATTTGAGCACCCCAGCATGTATTCAAATTTATTGGTTGATTGCTTGATAAAATAAGCTTCATTTGCCACTTGTCAACACTCATTAAGTTCAAAACATTTTACCTTTCACAAGCCCTCAAGTTAGACATGCACTCAAGCTTGCATGATCTAAGTTTGTCATATTTTGACACTTTTGTGAGAATAAAAAATATATTTTAGGCACAAGCATAATTGTATCTGAATTCTTCTGCTTACACTCATCTTACATGCATAATTTTCATAGAATGGATGCTGTATTGTATACTGATAAAACATATAAATTTTCTGGGTGTTGACAAGAGTACAGTATATAGGCAAAGAAGTTCAGGTGAACAAAAAGCATAACATTTTTTTGAGTTGATAATATACCACTTCAATTCAAATCATATTTGAGTCCAAGATGAGCAACCCATTTTAATGGATTTTTCGGAAAAGGTTGAAGCTAGAGGTATTTTTAGTGGCAGAGAAGAAGTTAAAACAGTAAGAGTAGTTTTAACTCGGAAATGATGACTCACCCAGAGCCAATAAAAAACTCCACAAAGTCAATTTGGTCTTCCCTAGCAGCAAAGCGAATGCAGGTCAATTCTTGGATAACATCCATGGCTTTCACTATGGTGGCTCTTGCATCACTTGCTGTGGGAAAACTTGGCCAGATTATCAACCATATATACTGTACATAACAATAATACATAGCAAGAGTATTGTTTCTTCAGATGTATTATTTACAGTAATCCAGGCCTGACACACCCACCATGTATTATGAAATCATTTTATTCAATCATGAGCAACAACAAGTGAAGTCTCCATGGTTCAGCCTTATCAGCAGACACTTCTGCATATACATTATGTAAGGCCTTTTGTATTACTACTTTTTATTTGCTTATGCATATTTTGAGATTGAATTAATGTAGATGCTGAAACATTATCCTGCTGCATATTTCCCAGATTTGAAGAACAATTAAAACTTGCTTTTTCAATATACAGTATAAAGTACGGGTGGTGCCCTGCAATTTAACGCTAACCCATTGTGAAAGTCAAATTGTAAAGTGTTCAAATTGCAAGACAATATCAAATTCAATGTTTTCTAGATCTAATATGAGATTTTGAGTCTATCTGCAGGTCATTTTGCGGGCAAGAGGTCAAATTGCAAGTCATATGTCCCAGCAAATTTGACATTTGAATTTTGGGATGGTCAAATTGCAGAATGTCAAATTGCAAGGCTTTCACTTGTACTGCCACCTGTACTGCATTTTTGTACCAAACAAATTGAGCTACAATATTCATGTTTGAAAAATTAAAAAATATCTACGTTATAATTCACTGAAATTCATAATCCCAAATTATGTGGAGTTTATATTCCCCATAGGCCTCTTGTTATTTTTATACCAATTAGTTCAATGCATCATGAGTTCATCAGCCTTTCATGAGTCCCCTGCAAAAATAAAAATAAATTTGGCAGCAGAACTTGAGCTACCTCTTACTGTACCTTAGAAAAATTAGTGTCTCATGTGTTATTGCATGCTAAATATGACTTGAAATTCAGCGTCAACTCACAAAAAGCATTTGAGATTGCGTAGTAGACAACATTCATGGGCCAGCGCATATTCCTGTCTTCCAAAGCCGCTTTACCCTGTGGGAAGCAGATAGAACACAAAAAAGATTTTGATCAATTTTAGTGATCTAATATCAGGTTTAAGCTCATGCTGGGGAGCTCTGTTAGATGATTCTTGTAGAGAAAGGACTGTATTAAATTTTTAGCTAGAGGAATGTAAAAAATGATTATGTGATGATTTAATTTTCTATGCAGTATTCTGTGGATTTTTAATTGCATGGAAATATTTTCAAAGTGAGATTCTATTCAAGAGTACTTTTTGGCCTCCAATAAAAAAGGAGAAAAGGATTATCTTTCCTAAATATTGGGCGACATTCTTCCCTCATCCATGATCCATCATATTCATTTATGAAAATTTCATGTACAAAAGCATATTTAAAGTTTTTTTCAGACCTTGAACGAAAAAAAGAAATGGGATGAGTTGATTGTTGGTTTCAAATCACCACTCGCACCTTTATAAAAATTTGACACTTCCTTCTATGAGAGTAAGAGTAGAACTTTACGAGAACCCAATTCTTGCAGGATTACGTATTCCGTTTATTGTGAAGCTGTTTGACTTCATGTTTTTTTCACATAAATTAATTTTGGGGTTGCCTTTCAAAGTGCTGAAGGGAAGAGTGCCTAAAATTTCTTTCTGAATAAACAATTCACACTTGAATTAAAATTCAAAATAAATAATGAAAGGTGAGTCATTTCAGGGTTAATGAGTTTTAATAGACAGATTCGTATATTTCCTAAAATGCCCTCTCAAAAAATTTGAAAATTTAGAATTTTTTATGCTATCTTTGGATTCAAGTCCATTAGGATATTGTGGGTAGTTAATTGATATAAAGAAAGTATTTTTAACTTGTATCAAGGGATATTTTACTCATAAGGAAAGTACCTGCTGAGGCGCGTTTTTAAGCTCGTAACGGAGAGCATACACGTTTTGATATATACGATTGTTTTTATGTTTTTTTTTCCCTTCAAGAAAGAGCAATACTTAAAAATATTGAAATATTCTCACGAAATCGTTGATCTGTGCTGAAGCAATGTCGCCTTCCCAAAATGGCCCATCTTCGGGACTCGTAGTATTAATATTGTCCCCAGTGCGGAAGTCAGCCGAACCAAAAGCTGACAAAGCTTCAGAAGAAAAGGTAAATTTGCAACAGCGAATGGAGCGACATCTAGGTTTCAGGCTTAAGTGAGTGCTCATAAAGATCGAAAGGGGGTAAGAGGTCCCCATTGACCTTGCACAAGGTGTCTTAACGACCCAGCGACTAGCTTTATTTTATTTTATCCAAGTCTTTTAAATTTTCTTTGTCAAATTTTGATTCTGTATTTTTTATTTTATATCTTGCCTTGTTGATCACTTGGTCATTTTCCACAATGTTCGCTTCAACACTGAGTTCCTTGCCTTTTTGGGGCAAAAACACAACTGCCTGAATGAGCGAAATCTCCAAAAGAGTCCACAACAAAACCAGGATCACCTCTGGAAATTTTTGCGAAACCCTTGCTGCGAACCTCATTTTTTTCTATTTTACAGATAGATGCCTGGAAAAGAGACCCAAAAGATGGGATACATACTGTATATATGCAAATGATTGGTTTTCCACCCCCAACTGCACTTCAGGTGACCATCATGGCCCCAACAGCAATAAAGCAATCAATCCTCAACTGCCACCTTTTTATCCCTGCTCCACCCAGAAAATTTGTTGAGATACCAGAAAAAATATAGAAAAGAAAAATAAATGGAATGATTATTATTACAAATCCAGCTGCTGTGAACAAGGGTGCAGACAGGCCAGACACAATTGATGATGATAACTGCACCCAGCATCACCCACATCATGCCCTCAAAAAAGGTCAAGTTTCCAGGATAACAGAAGGGAGAAAAAAAGAGGAATTAACTCTTGGGCTGTTTTCTGAAAGAAACACCTTGCCTTGATGTTATTCCAAAAACAACACTGACAGGTGTGATGAACTCATATATTTTTTTTCTTTCTGAACACAAATGCTGTGTGTTTGTGTGAGTGTGTGTGTCAGTTGAGTAATTTCCTGGGATCCATAAAAAGTTGAGATACATTACCATGCTGTGACCCAGAAGAATAAACATTGTTTTCATTGTTTTTTTTAGTATTTTTAATGAATAAAGAATAACAAGGTGGCCCACCACTGTGGAAAGATCAATAAGTCATCCACCTGTAGAAAAGCAGTACATCATTGATTAGCTGCTTGTTTTAGCGAAGCAATATCCTTTTATTTTTTATTTCTTGTTTTTCTCATGCTGGAAACCCGCGAAGTCATGCGTAACAAGTTTCTGGTGGGACCTATTTCAAGAAAGGTTTTATGGTACTGGACAAAGAAGGCCCTGAGTCCTCCCCAAAATGAGATAAGGTCTATTGAGAGAGTTCAGGTTTCTTTTTCAGTTTTCAATTGAGTTTCCGTGAATCCGCTAATGATGAAAGGCAAATATATTAAAATTGTCAAAAGGAAAATAGTTGGCATTTTAATCAGATAAAATGACTTCAACTAAGAATTTTATGGAAAGTTTTAGGCCATAGGTTCTATAACAGTAAGACATTGTTTTCATACAGAATTACTTTCTTACCTTTTTTTTAGATTTCTTTGAGAAAAAGTGTGACAGTTTATATTGAAGAAATGAAGTACAGCACTGTTTTAATGCGCATTATGATGAGAACTTGCTTTAAAAATAATGCAAAAAATTGGGGAACATAAAATTCACCTTTTCCTTTTATTCTGACAACTATTGCAAATAAGGTTTACACAAGGGTTTTTCCACATTTTGAGCATCTCCCAAATACACTGTGCTTGTGAGGAATCACCAAGAAAGATCAACATTATTGTTCAAAGTGATTCTGAATTGAAGATTTCAGGATTGAAAATGACATTCCAAAGCAATCTTTCAATGTTTGTCATCAGAATGCAGATACAAATTTGAAAAGAAGTTATGCAGGGGTGGTGGTTATTATGGAATGAAGCTTTTCTGTCCCAGTTTTGCGTGGCTTCATGGAATAAAAACAACTTAATAATATTTATTTCTTTATGCTTTGATTATATTGGTAAATCAATATATTGTATATGTATACAGTATATATATATATATATATAGTGGCCCCCCGCGTAACAGACCTCCCGTGTAAGGGATTTTTGCCAAACAGACCAGCTCTGGAAGCAGTTTTTCCTCCTGCCCAATGGACAAAATCCACCAAACAGACTTCTTTTGGTTTAAAATTAGTGTTGAAAATTGAAATTTTCAAGTTTTTATGTAATTGAATTCGTGTAAAGGACTTTTTGTCTAACAGACTCATCCCTTGCACGAATCAAGTCCGTTAGACAGGGGTTGACTGTATATATATTGCAAGAATAAGAAGCGCTTTAGCAAATGTTTTTCATCTTTAATTTCCTCACTGAGGGTAAGTGGAACTAGGACCAATGAAGGCTGATTTTGCATGCTTTATTATTACACTATTGGGGAATCTCAGCCAACAAATGCTTTCCTCAAATTATTTTCAGCTAAACGAACATTTGATCATGAGTGGTGAAGTTACTCATTTTGAGCAGCAACTTGAACCTATGCCTTGTTTCAACACCTTGTTTCACTTCTTTCCCCTCCTCCTCCTGTTTTCCTCATCACAGTAGCTTTCTTTCCTCTCCTCTCAAAATAGCTGGATGCCTGCTGGGGAGGAAAGAGGATTGTTTTGTCAATGGTCGACCAGGCTTTTGCCTTATGGCCCAGGGGGAAAAACCCCGCAGTCTGGGGCCTCACACAGTGGCAAAATCCTGCTGAGAGAGAGACCTAGTGCTTTTTTCTGCTGACTTTACTAGGCTTAAGAGAGGTCAAGAGTTGTTTAATGCATGGGTTTTTATTTCACTGCTGGTGCAATTCTGGACTGCTCACTATATATATGTATACGCCATCCGAAATTGTTTTGTGTGTTCAATATATCATGGGGTGTGTGTGTTCATGTATGCTCATGAAATGAGCTGTTTTGGGAGAACTGGATCCTCACAATTATGTGGAGAAAGGGATCAAAATTCATGCATCTTATATTTTTGTAACTATATGACTTGCCTTGCAACAAGAAAAGAAAAAAAAAACTTGCCAATGATGCAGTCAAGCATACACAGTGCAGCCCCCCCCCCCCCCCATTAAAAATTTATATATTTTAGGAGAATTTTTGTATTATTTGTATTATTTGAAACATAATTTTGCCTAGAGCATATACACCTAAACAAGTCCATGTCTTCATCTCAGGACCTCAAACCTAAAATTTGAAAAGTTCATTCAAGGGGAAAAGTATACACTAAAGGTATACTTATTTATTCTCCCTGATTAAGACATCCATTGTGAAACTGAAATATTTTGTTATATTCAGGCAATCTGTTATAAGGGGGACTCACTGTTTAAATTCAATAGTTGCATAGGCTTTCTGTTTTTTTAATTCAGTACTTTGTCCAATGAAGTGCTGCAGGATGGTGTTTTAAGAGAGTTGGTGCCTTTGGTGAGTGTTTTTGGTATGCTCTTAAGTTGCATATGCTTTTGGCTTAGCTTTTAGAGCATGGGAAAATAAAGCAGTTGTACACTTATGAAGGGGGATATAATTCAAGAAAAATGTTCATATATATGGCAGCTTTCATCTTGCTTTTGCTTTGATAATCAACTGAAGGTGTTGGGAATTTCACCTTGTATAGGAACTGGAGGAGCAGGAAAAGAACCGGTGGCTGTTTATCAAGGCATGGCTAGCTTCAGAATGTTGTCTTCTGCTGCTGCAGGTAATAGTTGTTTGCTTTAGTTTTTGCTTTTTTGAGTTGCATAAGTCAACATATCTTTTTTTGAAAAACTAACATGCATGATCAGTATATATATATATACTGTATATGGCTTCCACCTGGGTTTCAGCTTTGCTTGAGGCAATGATTATGAGAGGGACTCCTGCACAGTGTGTTCAGCAGTAGGTCAATAGTCTGTTTCATGGAACCTTTGTACAAAGTTATATGTTTCAGTAATTCTAATCCAACCACATCTCAACCTTATGTATCTTTTCTTACATTAGAAGGCTCTCTAAAAGTCTAACTCACCTAATGACATCTTTCTAACAACTACAAATCAATCCAAAAGCAGAAATTTGACATTGGTGCATTTTCTTCTGAAACTCACCAACTAAATTTTGAATAAGAAACATAAACAGGCAGATAATGTGGTCTAGGCTAAAAAAAAGCACACCTGCTGAGGAGCATTCCAGCTTATGAACTTCACATTTTTAAAGCATAAGCTTACAATCATTGATACATCTAGCAAACATTGGTTGAGGCTTGACTTTGTTCTATTCCACCTTACAAAAATCCTGCAAACAAATCTTGTGGTGGAAAAGTTTGTCAAGACAGTCTCCAACCCATCAGTATAATAACTTTTTGTCCATTAAATAAAACAACTTCAAATATTCTAAACATATTTTATTCACAATAAACAAGGTTTGAACAATCTTTGACAAAAACAATGGACAGGTATTCAAGAGAATCTTGTTAAATGTACACAAGGTTCTCTGAGACATAACTGTGGTCAACAGTGGATTAAATCTGAGGAATATAAGGTTCCTGAGTAATATATGTATACCTTCTCAGGTATATATAGGTCGTAAAGGCATTTCACATTTCATTCATGAGTGCAATATTAAGGACCTCATGAAGCAAATATCAGATATTCAGCACACAATAACAAAATACATATATATATATATGCAAAACAGTCTTGTAGGATATTTACCTCTGAAATCCATATTTCAGAGGTGTGGCTGCACAGGGGCATTTGTCAGTGTCAGCAGTGAGGGGGAGTTTTATATTCCTTTAAACAGAACAAAAGCGCGTCATGCTGTTAACGTGAGGTGACGTGAGAAGAGAAAATTCAAAACAAGGAAACAGCTGCAGGGAGAAAACCTTGTGTGCTTCCTTGAAGCAAGTGCAAATTAAAAAGGAGATCCTTGAAACATATCCAAGCGTTTCCTGGAAATCAAATTATGAACAACTCAGTTTACAAAGGCCCCCTGCCTAATAGACCTCCCACCATACAGATTTTTGCACACTGCTGGACTGCCTCTGGAGGTGATTTTCCCTCTCAAACAACAGGCTGAGTCTGCCTACTGGACTTCAGTCCAGAATGCACCCAGTTTTTGTTTTGTTTGTTATGCTGTTTCTTCTTTAAATTTGGAAAGATTTGGCAATGAGTTCAAAAGTGTTTTACATATGCTTCTGGAAGCTATTTCATACATTTATACTGTATTTCCTTGAATAAATTTCTGGTCTCCAATATACTGTATATATAGAGGCTTCTCTATAATTTAGGCCAGGTCTCAGAAAAGCCTGCAGTAATTAATTTGAAAATTTCAGAATGGAAAATCCCTTAGAGGCATTTGCACAGGTGGACTCTCTGCACTCTGCAATGATCTCGCCTCAAACTGTGTAATGAATTTTTTTGGGTCCCATGTAGGGTTATGTGTCCACATCATATGTGTTCTCTACAATGATTTTCCCTCATCCACAAACAATATTTTTCGTTGTCATAAATTTTCTTTTAGAGGAAGTCCACCTGTTTCAAGAAATCAGGAGAACAACCCTTTCTCATAATCAAATTTTAATGCATTCATGGTGAATATTCCAAGAAAATTTTGCAATCTGACATTTTTTCCCCTGAGGATTTATAGTTTTCCCGTTTCTTCTTTTCCTCTTGTTACTCAGTCGTCAGTCCTGATACTCCTGAATGTTTTAAATGACTGCCAGTATCTAACAGAAGCCAGTCTTTTTACAATGACGAGTGTAGGAGGAAATTCAAATTTTTTTCATGAACCCCTTGGGTGTTCACTGTTCACTAATGAATGTAGAGTATGGCTTTCAGTTGACATTTCCAAACTAAAACTGAATTAAAAATGCTGACATGTAAACCTATGGGGAAACTGAACTTGACTAACATGACTTTTCATGTAAAGGACTAATCCATTGCACAAAGTAAGTCCATTAGACATGGGGTGACTGTACAGTATTTCTAATGGGAAAGGGAATGGATAAGTTTCCAAAATCACATTTTTGTTGAGCTCTAAAAAATCAGTCTCAACTTCACTATCTGCGCTTTTCAAAGCTCTTAAATATTTTGAGTTTGAATAAGTGGTGCCTGCAATGCTATGATTATTGGTAACATACTGAAGAAAAATAACAAAAGTGCTGTATTTGAACTGACTTCTTTTGAGCTTGAAATGGATTAACTGCTGACAGGCTGACTGGATACCATGCTGTACAGTAGTTTATACTCATAACCACTGTCCGGATCGTTTACTTGGTTAAGTACATTACACTTCTCCTCACTGTAATTTAGAATTCTGCTTCTATACTAGAGACTGGCCATTATTAACAGTCAGATAGACCGGATTGGTGTAAAAAAAAACAGCCCAAAGAAGAAAAAAGATTCAAAAATCCTTCAGATTTATATAAAATTTGAAGTTTCACTAATCTTCTTCATCAGAATTTGCCTTAATAGCTGCATTTGTGTCAAGTTCAATATCAGCATATTTTTCACATTACTGTACAGTAATATGAATTCTGATTGCCAACTGTATCTCTGTTCTTTGAAAACAGGGGTAATTTATAAGGAAAGGAAAGAAGATACTGTACTGTACTTGTTATTCTACATTCCCTCTTTTTTTGGCCTGGCAACTATAAATGAGGTATGGTAATATTCTGATGAATTCCTTCTGTGACCTGATATTTTTTAACCCTTTGGGCAGTGGTGCTGGGATTTATCCGCATAATTGTGTGCCACAAGGCATAACACTTTAAACAATATAAGAGGGATTAGAAGAGTCAAAGTTGGGGGAAATCCCAATTTTTTTTTAGCAGTCCTGCAGAAACATTTTCATCAACAAAATAAAAAAGGTACTTTTTGGTGGCATATTTTCTTAATACCAGCCATAGGATTAGCATTGAGGGAAGTACAGAACAGTGGCTTTCCATTTCCTGGATTTTTCTTGACTTCTCTGGCTACTCAGTCAAAGCTTAGTGACCTTTGGTCAAACCAAAACACACTAATGTTTCAAAAAATCCTGGTACTGCTTTGCAAAGGAGAAGGACCCACTTCCACCCAAGGTTGGATATACAGGCTTCTATTAATCAGCTGACCTTATATTATAGCATGTTTAGTAGTACTCACATCCGTGCCAAGAATCCCAAAAATTCAATCCTGAGTTGTGATTTCCCTGGACTTGTTACTAAATCTTGGAAAGAGAGCCATGCATTAATTATTTGCTGATGTCAACTAAACTAATAAAGGGAAAAAAATTTAGAGTTTACTCAGGAGTAAAAGCTAAAAACTAGCTTATGAATTTGATATCTGCAACACCAAACTCCCAAAGTATATTTGTTGTGCAGTAACTTAATTAAATAATATCAACCAATAAAAACCATAATTTATTTTCTTGTCATGGAAATGTGAAGATCTTTCCGATTAAAGAAAAGCCAGTAGTGAAGTTACTTAAACCCTAAATATATCTGAAATCAGGATGTCCACACTTCACAGTGTATTTAAACTTCTCCACTGAACAATGGAATTCCAGTTGTTCCAGGTTGATTTTATCTTTCAGATGATGTGTTTTCTAAAACTTCGGGAATATTCACAGATGACAATTATGCTCATGATTATGTATTCAAGAAGAAGAATTAGATGAGAGCCCTAATCAAATAATGTTCTGTGAACAAATCTCATCAAAATTAAAACTGTTCATCAATCACCATGTATCACTATCACTATTAATAATTTCCTCTTCTGATTCCACAGCAGGGAATGCCTCATTATATAAATTTGAATTGGACATTCTGTTCCTACAATATAGGTTTTCAGAACTGCTCCCGAGCTATCTTTTTTCCAGTCCAACGCAATGTTTGTACTAATATCAACATTATAAAGAAAATTTTCCAGGAAGGTTCAATCGACAAGGAAAAAAGTTGCTCTTGACTCTTTCTTTCCCTTTCCATATGCACACAGGGACAGATTAAACCACATTTTTTCCTGATGCTGCACAAAAATGGGCCTAATTTTCCTTTGCAAAAAGGAATTTTTCTCACAGAATTAAAAATGAAATTTGTAGCAAACAATGATATCTGAGGCTAGAATTCAATCACACAAAGATGCGGTAAAATTCTGCCTCAATGAATATCATTACAATAAACTTTTCTTATACTGCATTTTGTTTGGTTCGGCAGTTTCTCCATAGGCACCATGCTATCATATATTATTGTAATGAACTCATATAGGCTGTTGTCTAATTGTAACAAAATGTTGGGCTTGATTCTGTGTATAGACTATAGCAATCATTTCATAAATGGTGAAAGGAATAAGGGAAAAATGAAAAGGTGCAGCATTTCTATTTCTTGAAAGACTGACAATTTTTGTAGAGAAGGTTTGGTGTTCAAAAAATGCAAATGACATATCTTTTTGGAAATTCTTTAGCTACATTCAAAATGTCACGCCTTTCTTTCAAGTAAACAGTGTCCTAGAAGATATGCTCCTCTGTTTGAAGGAGCATCATCAGACATGTATAAGCAAAAAAGTTGATTTGCATATGTGGCATTTACCAAAACACTCAAAGTGACTTTTTCAAAGCTTTGGATTATGATTGTATAAAATTCATATTTCAAAAGAATATAACCAATTACAAATCTGAATCATTAGCAAACCAGCTGTTTTTGCGTTCAAATACTACTGATTGCATATAAAACCTCCCCACACTTACCATTGTTAGAACACATATTATTTGAATCACTCAAGAGTGAAAATGCCCCACCTTGCCTTCATTACACATTTATTAACAGCCGCATAAATCCAAAAACAATGTGAAAATGTGTCTAAATTACAAAGTTCCAAAGATATGCTCTATTACAAAATTCAGTGAATTTGAGAGTTCATTTGAATTGTTTGGTTAGGATAGGAATGGGCACAAAAATATCAGTTTTTCAACTCATGGCACAAATGATGTACATATCCTAAGAAATCCATGCAATGATGAAGTCTGTGTCTCTGTTAAAAGCAGAAATTTCTCATATTTCCAACTTTAGCTTGGATTGCATGTCAAAATTACATCCACTTATTCCATTTATTAAAAGAGTCACCAAATTTTAACCCATGCTGTGTGGTGGATTACTTGGGATATTCTAAAAATTGTGGTGCCCATCCCATGAGCACTTGAAAAAATTGCATTTCTGAATGAATGCTCAAGTGAGGAAAAAGTTCAATACAATAATTTATTTCAATCCTGCCAAAAAGTTTGATTAAGATTTAGAAATTGTCTAAAATTTTTAGTGTCATCATTGCAAAAAAACCTTGCATTGTTCATATTGGAATGCAATGCAGTGAGAGGCTCCACAAAAAATTAAAGAGAAATAACATTCAGCAACTTGGAAATATCTTGAATACCTCCAAAATGTTTTTATAGACTATATAGAGCAATGGACAATCTTGAAAATATGTATTGAAACTGTCAATTTTCTTATACAAAAATCTGGCAAGAATTCAAGATGAAGACATATTTTCCCACTACAAGATACACAGGGATATATGAAGAATAACAATCTCAGTTTGCCACACTCCTGCTCCTAGAATTCCTCATAGAAAATATGGCTTGGACAAGATACTCTTGGCCTGGTGCACATTAGAAAATTGCAGCAGGGGATATCTGCCTGTTTCCCAGGATGCAAGGTGGAAAAGGTTTTTTTTAGGGCTGTGTTCAAAAAGCATCTTCATTGCAAAAAAGGGACATTTGGATTTATGGGACCAATAACAATGACAAAGGGGGAGGGGGATAAGGAGGCACAGCAGGGAATGAATTGAATAAAATTAATTTTCTACATCACAATTGTTTATAAATTACTGATTTTTCAGAAATAAAATATTGTAATTTTCGAACACCATAAAAATCTCTTGAGAAGATTTTTGAAGCCACCAAAGGCTTCTGAAGTGGGGACAGGACTCATAGGAGAGACACTTTTATACCACCACTAGGGCATGACTGGAATTGAAATCTTTGACTGGATTTTTCCTTCCTATGATGTCTGTGATGCTGCATTTCCTGTTTTTTGATAATAGGCCTGGATACATTTTTAATACAGGAAGGATTGTGTTTGCTTAACCAAGAAAATGTCCTGATTTGATTTCCTGTCAAAGGGTTTCTATGTGCATGCACATAGAACCCAATTTAATTCAAGCACACTGCAGTGTGCTTGAATTGATTTTGTGATGCCTGATTTTTAAAATCCTAAATACTTTTCTCTTTTCTGCTTTTGCAAACCTTTTTTACTCTCTTGAAAGTTTGAATCCCCCAGCTCATGGGATTTTAAATTTAAAACTCACCACCTTGGGGAATTTCATTTTTGAATTCTCAGTGGGCCTATATGCCTGGTTGGCCTGATGCTACAGCATCAATAGCACCCACCTCAATCCTGCCCTGTATGTACATATAACCCTGTGGACAGCCCTTGTGAAGTTGGCCTATATATGGCTTGAGCAGTAAATAATAGATGACATGATAATTATTACTCACCATTATGTTCATACACTATGCATATGATATGCTACATCATGTGCGTCTCAATCTGCATAAAAAACTCGCATGCCCGATGCATATATCGGCAAGGAATATACGTACTGTACCTGGACAGATAAGCTAGCAGCGACACCCGACGGAGCAAAAGCACAACCGAGCATCGAAGCTTCCACCGCCGGCCAAGAGGTGACGCCCTCTGCAGCAGCAGCAGCACCGGCGCGCCATCCCAACAAGCTTCAGACCCTGGTGCGCACGCAGTCGACGCTCATGTTCTGGTCTCGGGTTCGCGGCGGCCTCCCGCCGCAGAGGGGCAAGTCCGGGCGCGGGGTTCGCTTGTCCGAGCTGGCGGACATGATGGACTCGGGCGGCGGTGGCGGTGCGGGTGGTGGCGGTGCTGGCAATAAGCCCGGGTGCCTGATGAGGCGAAGCGTGAATTTGAAGGCCACGCGGCCGCGGACGGAGATCCGCATCCCGCCGGACGAGAACCTGCTCAGTCAGTTCGTGGAGAAAACGCCGCTGGATAAAGCCATTCAGTGCAGCCCGTCCATGTCTGAACACTGGGTGAGTGTGGGAAGGATTCTAAAATATGTCATAGTATTAAAGTACTAGCGTATTTATTTAATCATTGTAAGTGTCATGGGTCCATTGGATCCCAGACAAAGTAATTGAATTGTGCAGCCATCAGAATGCAAGTTTTGATTAAGAACTCAAACTCCTTTTCAGAGGAGTTCATTCTCATTGCCGAGTTCATCAATTGGATGTTAATTCAATATAATGGCAGAGTCAATTTAAGATTCATATTGGTTAGCTCAGAATATTGAATGAGGTAATTAAAGTTAAATGGCCCTTTAACACTAGGTTCTGATTTCTTGGCTTCTCCTCTCAAAGAGGAATCAGGGTTTTTATACCCAGGTGCTTGGACTGGGTCAGGAAGAAATCAGGGTGATTTCTTCCTGGCTCAGGATTGGCCGATTCAGGCAAAATTGAAGAAGTGATGACCACTTCTTGTCCTTGAGTGAGGCTCATTAGTGAGTCTTGCAAAAACAGGATTTTTGCAAGGCTCACTGGCCTCAGAAATACAACACGTTTTCATTCTTATTAGCGTTCACAATAAGGTTTAAAACAAAATATTCCCCCTCCCCCATACACAGCCCCAGTGCCAAAATCCTATCATATAATATAGGGACCTCAGAAAAATTGCTGTTATTATGACTGAAACTCTGTTATACAGACTAGATGAACATCAGGCGTATACGCCAAGGCATTTAATATCAATTGGTTACATTGTATTCTTGCTTCAAAAAGTATCAGAACTGCAGTTGCTTCAACAAAGGTCCACTGTTTCATAGTTAAACATATAGGGATGTGCAGGTGGTACCTTGAAATTCAAGCTTGTGTCATTTGACCATTCTGCAATTCATTGGTTGAATTGGCAGAGAGGTTGACTTATTGTAATTTGACCCTTGCCCAGCAATTTTAGCTTCTTTGGACCTTTTTTGTTTTTATTTTTTAATTTCAAGAAGTATTTTGCAATTTAACTGCTTTCCAATTTGACCCTACTTTGGCAAAGTATTGGGGTCAAATTGCAAGGTACCACCTGTGTATAGGTACCATGTATGCAAAATTGTAATCTTTATTTTTCCATATAGTCAACTATTCCCAAAAAGCACAAATAAACAGGATTTCCAGAACAAAATATCAAGAAATTCTTTTTCTTCTATGTATAACATTTTAATTTCTGGTTTTTCCTTATAGTCATTATCAAACAGGCCAGAAAAAAAATGAAAATGATTTACCAATTTTCAAGTGGTTCATTTTTCTCAATGCTGCTTGCAGATGTTATCTTAGTGAAAAAATTAGCCTGAATTTATTTCTGCTTATTTCTCCAGTTAGAAAAATGCATGGCTCTGTAAAGTTTGGTATGATCAAAATTGCCATTTGAAAAACAAGTGCAATGAATGTGTTCATCATGATTTGATAAAATTACCTTCCTGACTGATGAAAAATACTTTCATGATTTCACTTTTGGATATCAGACTATAGTTTTCAGGGTGAACTATTACATAAGTGAGTTATTTGTGAACATATTGCGCTCTTCCACATGGTTGCAAAGACAACCTTGGGAAAAAGCACACTAACTTCAATTAATAAGCTCCCAAAGACCAGGAAAAACTTTTCCTTGAAAGTCTCACGTGGGTGATTGCAGGTGAGCACTGAGCATTCTGAGAAACACAGCCAGGGTGTGAATCATGTTGAAGGAGGCTGGCCAAAAGACATCAATGCCATGGAACCAGATCAAACCCAAAGATTCCGCAAGAAAATAGAAAAAGAGGAAGGCTTTGTCCAGACTGTCAAAGAACTTGGAAATGTATGTCCAAATTCTGCTTTGATCTTCATTACAACATTAACACCTGAGCTGAGCTGAAAAAAATATATTCCAATTGTATCCAGGTGATGACCCATTGCATCATGCAGAACAATGCAGTGGACATTTACCAAGACTACTTTGACACTTCATCTCATGTAGCAGTCACTGAATCTACTGGCAAATTGGACACTGACAGTGACAGCCCTTCTGCCAAAATTGTTGCAGTNAAGTGATGACCACTTCTTGTCCTTGAGTGAGGCTCAGTGAGTCTTGCAAAAACAGGATTTTTGCAAGGCTCACTGGCCACAGAAATACAACCCGTTTTCCAGTCTGGTTTCTACTGGATGCTGGAGCTGCATTGCTTTGGTCCACAACAATACCCCAGAGTTATTTATTCCTTCTTATTAGCGTTCACAATAAGGTTTAAAACAAAATATTCCCCCTCCCCCATACACAGCCCCAGTGTCAAAATCCTATCATATAATATAGGGACCTCAGAAAAATTGCTGTTATTATGACTGAAACTCTGTTATAAAGACTAGAAACATGGAGCCTATACTTCAAGGCATTCAATATCAATTGGTTGACTTGCATTCTTGCTTCAAAAGTGCCAGAGCTGTTGTTTCAACAAAGGCCTACTGTTTCATAGTAAAACATATAGGGATGTGCAGGTGGTATCTTGCAATTCAACCGTGTGTAATTTGACCATTCCAAAATTCATTGGTTGAATTGGCAGGGAGGTTGACTTGTAATTTGATCCTTGCCCAGCAATTTTACCTATATACTTTGGACACTTTTTGGCGTTTTTTTACTGATATTTTTGAATTTCAAGAAGTATTTTGCAATTTACCTGCTTTCCAATTTGACCCTACTTTGGCAAAGGATTGGGATCAAATTGCAAGGTACCACTTGTGTATAGGTACCATGTATGCAATATTGTAATCTTTTCTTTCCATAGTCAACTATTCCCAAAAAGCACAAATAGACAGGATTTCCAGAACAAATATCAAGAAATTTTTCTCCTTTTATGCATAACATTTTAATTTCTGGTTTTTCCTTTTAGTCATTATCAAATAGGCCAGAAAAAATGAAACTGATTTACCAATTTTCAAGTGGTGCATTTTCCTCAATGCTGCTTGCAGATGTTATCTTCGTGAAAAAATGAGCCTGAATTTATTTCTGCTTAGTTCTCCAGTTAGAAAAATGCATGGCTCTGTAAAGTTTGGTATGATCAAAATGGCCATTCGACAAACAAGTGCGATATGTATGTGTTCATCATGATGTGAGAAAATTACCTTCCTGACAAAATAAAAATACTTACAGGAGTTTACTTTTGGAAATCAGACTTCAGTTTTCAGGGTAAACTATTACAAAATTGAGTTATTTGCAAAAAGTGCGCTCATCCTTCACATGGTTGCAAAGACAACCTTGGGAAGAATCACACCAACTTCAATTAATAAGCTCCCAAAGACCAGGAAAAACTTTTCCTTGAAAGTCTCAACATGGGTGATTGCAGGTGAGCACTGAGCATTCTGAGAAACACAGCCAGGGTGTGAATCATGTTGAAGGAGGCTGGCCAAAAGACATCAATGCCATGGAACCAGATCAAACCCAAAGATTCCGCAAGAAAATAGAAAAAGAGGAAGGCTTTGTCCAGACTGTCAAAGAACTTGGAAATGTATGTCCAAATTCTGCTTTGATCTTCATTACAACATTAACACCTGAGCTGAGCTGAAAAAAATATATTCAAATTGTATCCAGGTGATGACCCATTGCATCATGCAGAACAATGCAGTGGACATTTACCAAGACTACTTTGACACTTCATCTCATGTAGCAGTCACTGAATCTACTGGCAAATTGGACACTGACAGTGACAGCCCTTCTGCCAAAATTGTTGCAGTTTTCAAAGACTTCTCAGAGACCACAGCAGGTGCTTGTGGGATGTCTGGAGACAAAAGATCTGCCTGCAAAGTATCCTGGTCCCCTGATGCTGGCAGGAAGCTTGCTGTTGCCTATGCTGTTGTCCACTTCAGTGGTGTGAAACCTGATATTGCAAAGGAATCCTGTGTCTGGGATATTGGTACATTCAGCTTCAAAATATTTTCATTTGCATGCTTCATCAGCAGGTGCCTGAATTCTCTAAATTATGTATTTTTGTGCAAACAAATGTTTTTGTACTCCAGCAATCTTTAGCCTCTTCAAATACAGTAAAATCTCAGCACAACAAACTTGTGGGGACTTTAGAAAAAGGTTGTTAAAACAAATGATTTGTTAAATAACAAGATTTTCAAAATTATTTATTGCAGATGGGAAAGATTCATTCAAATTAAACCTGCATGCACTCAATATGTTTATTTTATGGGCTTTGCAGTTGTTTTTCCATCTTTGAAATACTGTGAAAAAATTAAAACGAGAATAACAAACGTTTACTCTGAATAACAAGTAAATACTAGCACTTTTTGTGAGCAATTCCTGCAAAGATTTGTAATGGTGGATGTTCAAAAAGAGCTTACAGTTGTTAAGCATGAGTAGGGGTTTTCAAGCATGAAAACCCTCTTTTAACATGAGATTTCCTGGTTTAATTTTATATCAACCCACCTTCCTATAGCCCAGGAACAATTTTTGAAAGAAAGGCTGCTCAGGTGAATTATGAAGAATTTTTTCCTTTATTCCACCTTCCATTCATGTCCCAAGAACTGGAATGGGGAATTGGAGACTGTGCCTGCCTTCACTGGAGATTTTTCATTAGGAAATTATATGTTCCTCATAAAAAGTTTTTTATGCTGGAATTGGAGAGATTTTTGTAACAAGATTCTTATGGAATGTACCCTACGTACATGCCCTACAACAGGACTTCTGCTGGAACTTGAAAAAAACAACAATTGTTATAATAAAAAATTTGCTGTAACAAGATTCTGCTCTACTGTATATTATTCAAATAATTCAGGATAATCAATTGAAGGATCAGCCAATTTTTAAAGAATTTAGTGTAGGGGAACCTCTTAAAGGTTCCCTCAAAGACCACTGAAGGTCAATTATTCTGGTTAACCTCACAACCTTCTGGAATGAGATGCAGTTAGCTTATTGTGAACCAAAAGAGAGCATAATAAACCTATAATCTGCAACTGGTGGTAGCAGTGGGATGAGATGCTGTTAGCTTACTCTGAACCAAAAGAGAGCATAATAAACCTATAATCTGCATTACTAGAACTGCTTTTTGAACCAACTTAGTTCCTATCTTTTCCTCCATAAGTGGGAAATATTTCTTTCTTAACTGGAAAGATGATTTGTAGAAATGTGTGTCCCTTCAAAATTCTTACCCTCTGAAAAACACTTTCAAACTATTCCAAGTTAAATGAAGATGTTAGCTATATGTATTCAGTCTCCAAGAATACTGTATTATACTCATGGGCAAAATTCATGGTTATATCTGTATATACAGGCAAGCTCGGAATCCTGACCAAAAATTGCAGTCTTCAGCTTTAATGGGTAACATGGAAAGGATGAATAATTCATGTCTGATGAAAGGGATAAGGTTGAAAAAAAAAATTATGGTCTCTCACACAAAGTTTATGAATGTTGCATGCAGACAATGTAAGCAACAAGTTGCCACTCCCACCAAACATGCCATGTACCTCTTGTCCAAACATAGCATTAGCATCTGGATTCCATTTAATGTGCTTGGTCAATACAATGCCAGAGAATGCAAATGTTCCTGAACTGGTGCTGGAGTCAAAGACAAACCTGGTTGCCCTGGAATTTAACCCAAAAGACTGTAATATCCTGGCTGGGGGCATGGACAAGGGCCAGGTGTGCTGGTGGGACATAAGAAGAGGACCTGTGCCAGTGGAAACCACTCCTGTTCACGTGTCTCATACTGAGCCTGTCTATTCTCTCACTTGGATCAACTCAAAGCAGGGCACTGAGTGGTTCACTGCTGCCAATGATGGAAAAGTGAGTTGAAATTTTAGCTCAACAGCTTTCATAACACAGATGGGGACTGGCTGAATAACCAAAGTACCCCTCCCTCTCTCCCCTCTCTCTCTCTCTATATGGGCGAATTACCAATAAATAACTTGGGGGTTTTTGTTCAAATATGGACTCAAACTATTTTCAGGTAATTTTTTAATGTGTTGTCCGTTATTAAATAAACAACTTCTGATCAAGTATATATAAAAGAATATATTTTATTCACAACCAAATTTGTTCAAGACAAATATAACAAAAACAGACAAGTCTTAAGAGAATCTTGTTAAACGTACACAAGGTTCTCTGAGAAGTAACCGCGGTCGACACAGGATTAAATCTGAGGAAAATATCGTTCCTCAGCAATATATATGCTTTTCAGGAATACAGGTCAACATCAA
>CAJPEX010002592.1:7131-37484 GCA_905338405.1 Notodromas monacha
AAATAATTATAGTAGATTAAAAAATTAATCTAAAAAACCACGTTTTCAAAAAGCAAAAAATAACCTTAAACGTGGTGCGCATCTATTTCATTTGTATTTCACTTCTTCCCAACAATCTCCATGCGCACCACGTTATTCACCAAGAACAAAGGTAACACAACCCTTCTTCAATAATGCATAAAAGCCTCAAAAACTTGAAATCAACAGCACATTCTCATCCAAATTTCATCCCCATTCTTAGCTTCCACTGCTTGAACCAGTTCTCTGAGAAATCAAGCCAATTGTTGTGTGTGCGTGTACTTTTCTAGAAGAAGATGCTGAGTTGTTGATTCTTTTGGAACTCAAGTATATAAATATCAGTATCTTGGAGCCTCTATAAAGAGGTTCCCAGCCAGTCCCAGGCTGCATGATTGTGGTGTTTTACTCATACATTCTCTTTGTTTGGGGAAAACCCTAACACAGTGAAAATGTGACTTGATGGGAAAAAGTTCAAACTCCCTGTTTTCTTGATGGCGGTGAATAAGTAAAACGAGAGAAGAAAATTTTATCGAATGTAAAAATTAATTAGTTCATCCATTTTAATACACCTTCCAGAAACATTTTCCATCACTGAAAATAGATCTCTACTCACCTGGTACAAGAATTGAATTCCGTTGAATCACTTAAGGCACACGGGACTTCACTGATGAATGTTTTGGGCTCTTGATATTTTCAAAAACATGTTCCAGTTAAGACATTGTATGGGTTATTTGATTTGCTTCTAAAAATTTGAAAGCACGCATAGAATTCATTTGATTTATGGTCTTATGGTCGATGCGATTCAGCCTCAACTAGAAGGTAATTTTATTTACAGCAGCTACAAATTTCGGTTGTAGATCTGAATAAAACTTCGTAAGAATTCAAAAGATAAAAAAAAACTTTAGAAATCATCTCATCATTCTTCAAACAGCCTTTATTGTTCAGGAACAATTGCGAGAAAAGGGAAAAACTGGAACGCATGTAGACCTCTTGAAAAAAATCCGCATAATATGCGCAAATGTTTTTGAATCGAAGAACAAGAATTATTCCTGATATTGCAGTTTATATGTAGTTTATACTGTAATCAGATATTATATTCAAGATTCATTTGAATCACGAATAAGTTTAAGCAGTTTTTAATATTTGGACCCAACGATAGGTATCCGATGAAGTACGCCAACTGAATATGTTATGATTCAAAATTAACATGTATAGCTGCTTGACTGCGGGCTAAAAATGTTGAGTATTTTTCTGAACAGCCTTCGTGTGCTGCTTGAAAAAAAAATGTGCGCCGCTTATGTTTTTGCGAAGAGGAAAACATGATTTTTCAGTCGCTCACTGAAATTTCCGAATTTTATCAATATTCATGACGAGAAGATTGGATTTACGCGTGTCAGTAACATGTTCTTGAATAGGAATATTTTTGGAACAAAAGGCTCAAGGATTAAATTAAATTTGTTATATTTATGCAAGCACCCACTTTTCAAAGTTCATAACACGCTCTTCGAGTATTTTAAGAAAATACACTGGTTTCATGATGCAACTAAAAGTACTGTATTGCAATATACGGTATGCACAAAAAAAACAAATAAAAAGTGGTTCATAAGAACCAGCAGTTAGTGCACCACTTCTAACATAAATAAAAAAGAGGGACGAAATTTGCAAGAAAGAGTTCAACCGTCACGTTAAATTTTTTTTACCACGTTTGGTAAAAAATGTTTATGCTTCAGCGTTCAAATTCATTTTTTGTTTAAACGTTGAAGTCATGCACATGTTGAATAGTTAGATAAAACTGGTTAGATAGTTAGATAAGATTGTTAATCAACCGTTGCAACTAAACAATAAAGAAGCAGAAAGAAAAACTTTTTATTATTATTATCGATTTCAATGTTCAGTATTTTTTATGAACAACACAACTTAGACAGTTTAGGAGTGTTATGATGACAAAAATCTAGATTTATCTTCAGTGGAAGGTTGAATAATGGGCATTTTTATTTTTAAAAGTACCGCGATGAGAAGGAACTTTAGCGCCATTCGATTTCAAATTATGCCTGTCATGTGCCAGTTATTCCTCAGCACCGAAACTGCAACGGTTCTATGTAAAAAAGAAAATCATTAAACGAACGTGCATTCCGCGATTACTGTGAAAACCCAATGGATAATCAACAGAACTGAGCCACGAAAAAAATACTAACATTGATTATAGGTACAGTAATACCAGGGTTTTTCCCCGGGAGCAGCTCTTTTCTTTTTTCATCTCGTGCCACGTGGGCCCACAAACCGTCTCTCTGGATGCTCTCACGCCTCCCGAAGGCGTGTAAACTAGCCTTTTTCCCACCGAAAAGTGAAATGAAGGTGATGGCATAAAAAATTGAGTGATATGCAAATGTGCACTTTGATGCCTCATCGGCGGCCGCTGACCCCGCATCGCTGGCGCACATGCGCCCATCATCAGCGCTCTCAGCACAGCCAGAATAAGTTAAAGAGAGCAGGTTATAAAGAGAGGGAATAGGTGAGAGATTGGACGGGGGGCGAAATGAAAAAAAAATAAAATGAAATAAACGTGGTGGATGAAGCCATTAATAAGCTCGACTGAGAAGAAAATGGAATAAAGACGAAAGTGAAGGGAGAGAGAGAGAGAGAGAGGGACTCCAGGTTGTCAAGACGGCTGTCAGGTAGGTGAGAAAACACGGGCCCAGGGCCATCAAAACCGGACCGAGTGGCTGAGTAATTGCCCGATCCAGGCACCACCTGGGCTGCTGCGCCCCGCCGCAGCAGGGTTTTCTTATATTCCTTCTTCCCTTCTCCGTTTCTCGCTTTAATCATTTCTTTCTTTCTTTCTTTCTTTCTTTGCCTAACTCTCTCTCTCTCTCTCGCCTTTTCTTCCTCTCATTCTTTTGGTCTTGGTTCTGATCTGGTCTATGCACCAGGCAGACGACTTTATGGCAGTAACTTATTCCACAGCAGACGCGAGCGCCAAAACCCCTTCTTAGACTTAGAGGACCTCTTTCCTGAGTATCCTGACTTATTGTCCTTGCTGCTGCTGGCAGCTTCTTTCATGATCCAGAAGTTGCCTTTTGTTTATCTTTCGCGTTTTCTTGTCAAGGGGTTTATGAAAAGAGTCGATTTACTCATAAGGTAATTGCCAAATAGCCGCCAAGCTTTTTTTAAATTTTCATATTGAATAATCAATGTTTTCCATGACGTAGTTTCTTATATATACTGTACATAGAGAGATCCATGGCTTTGTTGCAAGTATAATTTCCCGCATGCATTAATGCTTGATTGGATTGAATGAAAAATTTGACTGTTGTTCTTGCTTTTGCAAAATCAACTCATCCTCACAAATGCGCACCCCTTAATTTACCCCTAAATACATTAAAATAGGGCTAAATAGGGCATAGGGTAAAGAATATATGTTCGCTGTTTTATTTCCGAGAATGTCTACTTTATTGGGCCAGAGAATATGCGTGATTCAATTGAGCAGGCATTGCGAGCTTTTTTGCACTACGCTGACCTTGAAAAGCTTTCAAATGTTTTGAAAAAGGAGGCCCAAAAGTGAGGCGAAATATAGGCCTATATTGCACGTCAATTAGACCCGCATAAAAATGTATTTCATAGCCAAAAAGGTCTTTTAAAAATTACGCTACTCTTGCAATTTAGCTGGACAGTAGGCCAATAAGATTTAAAAATGGTGAGTTTTTGGGAGGCAACATTTTGAAAAATAGCCTGCCTCTCGGCAGAAGGATTGAACAGTAATATTTGGCACACAAGGGAACACATTTTCTCGTTCTCCTTGAATATTCACACAGTGCTATTCATTGAAGACACATATAGTTTCCAAAATGTTTAGCTCGCCCAAAATTAAAGGAAAAATACTGAAAGTCAAGCTCTGCTCATAAATGATAAAATTTTGTCATTTGAAGGTTTAGCTGACAATTATACTTTGCTTATATTCTTGATTAAGGAATTCCCATGGTAGAATGACTCACCACAACACAGGTACTGTACAATTTTAAATGCCTTTAAAAATGCAAAACGTACGAGGTATGCCATTTCTCATTTTTTATATTTTGTATTGTGATTCTTTTGAAAATAAATTCGTTGGGAAAAATGAAAACGAGTGAAACAAATTAAAAGTATAAGCTTTTGTGACAACGCTTATTTCGCTTAAAAATTGATCAAACTGTTTTTGAATTCATTTTTGAGATTCTTCGAGCTATACAATAAACGTTTCTAAAATAAGAATTGGATAGACTTCAATAGCATGGACCTTTTCTTGGGATCAAATTTGTTCAGGCTTCCCGTCTTTTTTTTTTTCTTCATATGCCTCTTGATTCTTTCAATGAAAATCCTCGCACATGTACTGTATAACATGAATCAAGCCATACATTGAAAAATCATTGGTTGGGTTTTATACAACCCCACAATGATCAGATGAGTTCATCCTTCTTTTCCTTTCTTTTCTCCTTCACAAGGAGTCCTGTATATGACGGCCACCTACGTTTCGTCTCATACATGTGCTCTTCATCCATTGCCAGCCGAATAAGAGCCCCCCAGCATACTGATCACTCGCCGCGGAACAAGAGCCTGCGAGATGCTGTCAGATTTCAGTCATTAATGCGCCATGAGCCCCGTGGGGCAGGACAGCAGCTCTGTCGGGGAATAACCACAGGGCCCGGCTGGCCTGCCCTCTAATCACGCGAGTAACGATCCCCTCCCATTTCGCACCCCCCAGCTCGCCCACTGGAGATTATTTTTCTTTCCCATCCCGAATACAACAACGCCGGATGACTTCATCCCGCGCAGCAGTTGAGGCTAGTCTGAAAGTAAATCCCCTGCTTCAACTAGGCTCTTGAGCGTTTTATCGTGCTCGTATTTCAAGCGTGTATATACCCCGACATGAAACCCCCCTCTCTCGCACTCGTCGTGGCGGACTTCCACCGCAGTGTTCTTCATCCGCCAATTAATTAAGTCTGAGGAGCGATGCAGCGAGTACCTTCCCGACAAATGGAGCTTATTGTCATAGTCCATCAGTGTCATAAAAAAAAATAAAATAAAAAATTGGGGAAATGAACTACAGTACTTGGAACGTGACAGTTGCCTTCCAGTTTACCATGCGAATTGCCAGCGAGCAAAATTCATCCAATTGCTCGTTTTCTTCATGTAGGACGAAGTCAAGGAATTCAAAGATGTGCGAAGAGAAATCCTTTCCTATGAGAAGCATTCAAAGATTTGTCCCGTCCTCACATCGGCGATTCTTAGTTTTTTTTTTAAATTCATTTGCCGGATCAAAAGTTCCTGAGGGAATGTTTATTGAAATTTTCAAGATGCCACATTCAGTTTCAGGAATTCCTGTAAGTACAGTATATGCCTGATATCTCAAACAAAAAACAACCCTTAAAACAAATTTGTATTGCAAAAAAATTAACTTAAGTAAAATCTTCGTCCGCACCACATCATGTGGGTTCACGTATGCTGTGCATGCAAATTGAAATGTACCTTTCCAAATAAATTTCCTACACACGGAAAATGACCGTACCACAAAAATATAATTGAACGTACTTATTAGCTTCAGATAACCTTTGATGAGGTATTGTATATTAATAAAATATTCAAATGAAGAGAGCGAAGGTCGACATACTCGTATATGAGTTCCTTGTTGAGCTGTGATGTACAGTATATTGTACTCATATATCTTCTCGAACTGCAAAAAATGTAATAGTATCCTATTTTATGGAATGAGTAAAAATTATCCAGAAATACAATTTAATGGACGAATACCTTTTGACTAGATAATTTAATATCAAAGGCGACTGAAGATAAACATTTCGGATTTTTTTAAATGACATGAAAACAACCGCGAAACATTGTGATCGAAATCCTCGCAAACCTCAAACAAGCTGCATTTAGATAAACTACAGTACTTTTTAAATCATTCGAGAGAAAAAAATAATGCATTGAAGCAGCTCAAGCGAAACTTGATGATGCGTAAAGGTCGCTTTACTTCCCATCGGCGATTCGAAATTTACTCTCGGTTTTTATCACCGAAAATCTCGGGTGATTTGATCATCGTAATGTTCTTGCCATACTGATCAATTGATGCCGTCATAAACTTGATGCATTATTCCTCAGTCGAATTCTTACGACTCTGAAACCACAAGAACTCATTGGATTCGACGAGTCCAGACGAGCAGGGACCCCCTGCGTTGGTCCATGGCGGGGTTGCATCCCATCCAACAGGTGCCACACGGTTTCATCCCCACGCAGCCCAGCAATTGTCTACCTATATATATATATATACACCCTGGAAATTCCAGTCCATGTCTCGCACAAACCTCGTCTTGCTCAGTGATCCATGATGGCAAATGAAGCATTGATCAAGAGCCAGTAGAACAGGGACGCAAGCCAGAAAACGAGCAAGATGGCAAAATAAAAAAAATAAAAACAGGAGGGGGAAACGCAGGCAGGCAGGCAAACAAGCAATTCTCCGGCCCCCACGAAGGTTCGAATCCATCTCAATCCAGCGCGGGGGCCAATGGAGCAATGAAAAACTCCATCATCTCCCAGGCGTCGTAAATTTCCCCAGCAACCCTCTCTTTTCCAGCCGGCGGTTCGGGAATCACGATCGTCGCACGTCGCTTTATTCGGTCGGAATGCTGACTGATGATCGGTTATTGCCGGCTTCGTGCATAACGACCACACGCAAAAGATTTTCGCCTACCTTATGCGTGAGACGAGAGGGGGGGGGGATTGGATGAAGAGAAGTGATCCAGGGGGGGATGGGGAGAAACCTACTAGGCTAACCTGCCGTTGACGTTGGGAATTTTCTGCTCATCGAAACCTTTCTCTCTCTCTCTCATTCTTGGTTCTTTCGTTCAATGCCCTCCCGTACTCTTATGATGCTTGGGCAAAAATCTCGCATGACGCCGTGGATTAGACCTGACAAACATCTGCGCTCCATTGTCCCTACCCACCCCCTCCCGAAAAACGCACACTGTGTTCGAAATTGCTGAGCACCACAATATTATCCCAATTTTCATTCCCAGTCCCGTCACAACGTCTTTTTTCACGTCAAAGTTCGTTAAAATGGAGGATACAAAATAGATATAAAGTGAGAAATCGCGGATTTCAGTCCAAACAAGGAAAAATTCGTTTTTGTTTTTGTTTTCTCATTAAAAATCCAGATCGCTATGCGCACTCTATTCGTTTTTGAATCTATCAATTAATAATTGAGTAGAGGATGATTTAAGTTAAATTGTTGGGTTTTGTTTTCCGATCCGAATGATTTAATTGGTATAGAGTCTCGGAAAATCGGTCGGAAAAAACTCGTACTCACAACTTCCATTCCTACGCAAAACGTTCTCTCCCAGTCGAAATCTTTACGCAAATATCTCTATAAATATAAAGGTAAATATAAATCTGCATGCGCTTTCATGAGCTTTAACAATTTTTTGATTAGTCGAATAATATAGCAGCAAATAATTCAAGTTCAAGCCAGATTTCTTTGCATTGAAACAAGTCATTGAAAAAAAGCGTTCCTTACAGAAAGCTGCTCTTGATGCACTAATTTTATAAGAGCCACAGAGTTGAACTCAATTTAAAATGATGATTAAGTGGGCTTAAATCTGAAGAACTTGTATTGAAGCCGAATAACCATTTCACATTTTCCTCTTACACCCTCTATATCTGATCATAAATGCTGCTGTGAGTCACACGTCTATATAAGCAACGGGTTAAGGCAAAAATTACAATCCATGTAGATTATTTTCTTCTTCTTCGGTGATGCAAGCATTTTCAAAGGTGAATAAAGTTACCGAAGGGAAATATAAAAAAAAACAATGCGTATCTGACGAGAAGAAACGCAAGATTTATGCCTAACTGAATTGCATGCATCCAGAGTCGGAAACAAATTATGACCGAGTGAAGCAACGAGGTCAGGTCCGAGATCACATCGAAGATAATCATCAGCAAGTCGGACCCAGTAATCACAGAAATATATTTTTCTTTTACCGCACTTTCCTGCACAAGTCTTCCTTGATGTTTCCTCCGCATCGGGATATCGTTCGTGGGCGTCTGAATTTATTGCAGATTTTCAATCCCACTCACGCGGGAGAAGAGCCCCGGGACTCTCAACACGTGATGAAACAGTTTGTATATACTGGCCGTTAATCGCGTGGGATTGAGGCAAGAAACAAAAACAAAATAATAATAATAACAGCAAAGAATAAACGCGGAATCGCAGAGGCCTTTTCTCCTCTGCTTCAACGACGTCTCACGATGTATCCCGAACGGCAGTACCCACCCGGGGAACCAGACACTTGAGGAGCGGTAGGTACAGTATTTTACTTCTGTTTCTCTGCAGGGTATCGTTTGTTTTCGGGGACTGAAGTTAAAAGTGTCTGCATATATCCTCTTTGAAAGCTAATAGTCCCTTTTTCTATCGACTATTTGAGTATTAAAAGGTACAATCCAGAATCCGCACGAATTTAGAATGATGCAAGAACTGAACTTGAGGCATAAAAGCGTTTTTTCATCTTTGTAACGAAACGAGCTGTAATGAGAACAAAAATGCGAAAAAAAATCACGTTTTCCAGTCAAATGCAAATCCATGAAATCGCCTGTTGATGATCTTAATTTTTTTAATCAATACAATCAAGAAGCTACACGGATTTAAAATGATCCAAACAGCGGATAATGCTGTGAGGAAAACTAATGACCAGATGGTTTTCAGTTCATTGGATCTAAACGTAATCTTTTCCTTGGACGAACAATATATAAATATGTACTGCATACAGTACTTCCTAGCGAAAAAATAATCTCCCATTGTCTGTCATAGGAACTTTTTGTTATCGTGAATCTTTGTTCCGAATAATGTTATCCCATTATACTGGTGTAATTGTGACAATATAATGGTTCGAAATAGTAGAGTTCTGGAAATAAAAAAGTTTCAAGAACGTTACTTGTGTGCTGAATTGAATCCATAATAATTATTTTTCACCCAAGCATCAAGAGCAGACAAAATGCAATGCAGTACCATAATTGAAGCTTTTTCCCGTGTTGAGACCAAGAATGCCCATAAAAATAAAGAATAAATTCCCATTAGTTGCAGTTATTGAGGAAGCCAATCGCAGACATTCTCAAAATCTATCGCATAATGTTTCCTGTTTTATGTAAATGAATTTAAGTGCGGTTGACTGGACAACTGATTGCAGAGTTACCCCGAATAACCCGGATAATCAGAGGTCCGCACTCCGCATTAAGTGCACAAATTACGAGCGAGTTCTTCGAATTTTCTTTAAAAAAAAAAAAACCAACAGCAACAGCAACAGCAGCAAAAATACGACGGCTTCAGATGATACGATATAATGACTGATAACCTCGTCGGCACAGTACAGTACAGTACAGCCCAGCATAAGTGAGTGAGTGAGTCCCAGGTGGACACAGATTACGCAGCAACGCGTCAAAAGGTGCGGGGATGCGATACGGGGCAGAGTGAGGGCAGTGATTAGGGCACCACTGAGGCGAGAAAATGAGGCGAGATGAAATGACGGGCAGGTATAGAAATCGCGGCGGGGTTCCCGTGGGCCGCCCTTTATTATCCCACGTCGGGGCCCCGCGTGGGTGTTCCTGATTCCGGCCGCCCGCAGCCGCCATCGCCGCCATGAATCCAGGGCGAAACGAGCGTACAACTCCACTAAAACAAACGCAATAAGTCACGCCGAGAAAACTGAGGTGAATCGGGGGGGGGGGGGGGGTTCATTTCACCTGTTGAGTTTCTTGATGGAATGATCGACGCGATTTGAACGAAAAGATAAGACGAAGAAGAAGAAGAAAAAAAACAAGAGATTGTTGAATCAATTAAATGCGATGCAAGTTAAAATCCCGAATTTCAATAGCTCAAAAGTTTTTGCCGTTTCTCTTTGAGTACCCCACAAACCTACTTGTTAGTTTCATACAAATGTCAATGATCAACATCACAAACCGTGCTTTTATACAAAGCAAGACAGCTCTTCATAATTAATTTCATTCAGTAAAAAGAAGGCTGACGCTTTTATTAAAATGCTTAAAATACAGATACGTGTATTTAGATGAAAATAAAGGAGGCCGTTTTTAAAATGGGATTACATTGTTCATGGAATCCTCGGAGTCGGAAGATATTCTTTCGATATTTTCTTTCGGCATGCATCATTTGAGACAGAGATTTGGCAAAAGTATCCAAGGAAAAAAATGATTGAAATAAGAATCGATTTTAATAGTTATTCTTACTCAAGATGGTAAAAATTTATTTTTACATTATTAACCACAGTTTGATATTACAGTATTTTGGTTCAAACAAACATTTAAGGCTCTATATGAAAGTATAGTCCGGGTTTATTCAATGTCTCTTCAGGAGATTAATTCAAAATGTTTCGAATCAATAGCAGATGTCTCACACAAAAGTAAAAAATAAATTCTTCGCTTTATTGAGAGGCGAAAATTGCTTAAATGTCAATAAATAAATGACAAGCTAGAACTTCAAGGAATGGGAAAAATTAGAAAAAAGTATTGAAGAAAGCAAAGTATTCCAATCTAAACGAGTGTCATCCCATTCTCATCTGATGTGTGCATGTTTGATCTACGACATGATTTTGGCGAAATTTCACCTCAGGCAAGGATCCGTTTCAGATGGCATGCAAGCAAATCATTGGGTTCTCCTTAAAATATTAAATGTAATCAAGATAATCGATCTGCTCATCATCGTCGTGTCAAAATTTATGCAGTCAGATAAAAAATTATCCTGCAGTAAAAAATCCTTCAAGATTGGCAGAGACTATATTATTTGAATATTGAATTTTACTGCACATTCAAATCTGATATTTCCAAATTGGGAAAACGGCTAAAAATAAGTAGAGAAAATGATGAACGCATTTTTTCCGCCTGCCAGAAGTGAGTAAACTTGTAAGTAAACTTGCCACTTGAATATGGCTATAGTTCATTTCAAAGACTCGATCTAAAATGTAAAAATCTTGATAAATAAGAATCGAAGATAATTCAAGTGAGCTTGAATCCCTGATGGTTTCATCTCATTCGTACATCGGAAATTCCAGTGCACATCCGTCAATCATATATTCCGGATGGAATAAGGCGACGTTTTCAGAACAGGAGTTTGTCTGTGGCGATTAGGATCGACAAAACGGAAGGACGACGTTGCTCAGGAACACCGTGTGAAACTCTGTGAAAACTCGTCGCACTGCGAAAGGAAGTTATTAGGCGAGCAATTAGCGCATTCTTCAGAGCCGCCCCTTGCGCCTTTCAATCACGCACTGCACAAAAGCACCGCCGCTGCTGCCGGAAACACCACCCGTAAATTTTGCGCCGGATTCCCGACATTGTCTCCCGTCATCGGGAAACCCCCTGACGAAACGCACACATTTTTTATTTTATTTGTGTGCGAGTGTGTGTATGTGTGTGCTGCAACCCTTATGACTGTTATTTTGTTGGATTTACTTCCGAATACGTGACGTCTGTGTCTCGACTTTTCAAAGACTTTTTTTTTCGGAAAACCTGAGTTATTACTGCTGATCGGTAGAATTTACTTCCGAATACTGCATTCGATGTGCGTTCCTTTTCGAAATATTCACAATAAAAAAATTTCAACAACGATTTTCAAATAAAGAAAACACAGCTATCAGTCTGGGGACTGGCTGGGACATTTTTCGATAAAAGTTCAAAATGTATTCCGAAAAAATGCAATAACTATTAGAATACCTGATGTACAAAATCAAGTCCAAAATAACCCAGTACTGTATTTAAGAAATTGAAGAAGAGAAAAACTATACAGGTTCCCCTTTATTTTTTCAACGTATCTGAGCTGAAAGACAGTCTGGGTATAATAAAATAGAAATGCAGTACTATTCTACAGAAAAGACTTAACTTAATCTTGAACGAAGTCTACTAGATATTTCTGACAGAATGTGTTCACGAACCAAAAATTGGAGTACAAAAGATACATTTTCAGATTTTGGCCTGGAGGACAGGTTGAAAAAAAAATTTAAACACCTTCAAGGAATAAAAAAGGTTTCATTTTTTTCTATAATTTCCGGAAACTTTATAATTCCATATTCTCGTCGATTTAAAAAAAGTAGAAAATATTAAAAGTGTAACCTAATTTAAATAAATAACATATACTTTCCTTACGTCAGTTTCAGGCTTGCAGTTCTGACTAAGGCTACTCTGCACATTATATATATTTATATTTTTAATCCGGTCGTTCTCTTAATTTCGCGATTGCTTTGTTGGACATTACCTCTTGGTTTCCAGTCCAATCGGAAAGAAGTTTATGCATTAGTTTAGCACCATGCCTACTTTTTTTTTCTTCTCTGCCGCTCAGTTCGAGAATGATAATTTAATTTCAGTCATTATAATAAAATCAAAAATCTTTTTATTTATTTTTTGAGAGAGGAACAAATCTTCTTTTATGAGTGCCAGGAATGATTTCGGCGTTCGGAGGCATTCAAGTCCCCTATTTCAAACTTATGGGGTGATTTGCCGCGGAAAGTGCAAAATTTCGGTAGAACACGTGTCCCATCCTCTTGTTGCGCTTGAGTAAACGAGTAAACGGGAACCCAGCAGATGTTCCTCATCATATCCCCAATCCCAGGGAAACTTGAGGGTTTTGGGGCTCTCGAGTCCTTCTCATGTGCACCTGAAGAATTAGAAAGCTCATTATGGCAATCTTCTCCGTCAGGTGGATTAGACGATATAGGCATAAAGCGCACTAAAGAAGGCACTGTACTGTATGCATGTATTTTGCATTATACCAGGATTAACGGGCCAAGTCAAATGAATGAATGCCATCGGGAATCGATTAGCGGCGAGTAACATTCAGCTGTGTTTACATCAATCTCGTGACGGGTTTCAGAAAATTATTGTTTCTTTGGTTCGCCGTGTTCCGGTATAATGCTAATTTGACATTCGGCAATTACGGTGTCGCGGCGTTGACTGACTGACAAACACAGACGCTATTACGCAAAACTCGACAATGCCGTGTTGGTAAAAAAAACACCCATTAATCCTCATTAACCTAACCTGTCACCGAAACTTATCCCTCGGGGGTTTCTCTTAACGTTAGATTTCCTATATTGGTTGTTTTGTCTGAAATGGATCACGACAATTTCGATTCAATTTTTTTTTTTTGCCACACGCGTCGCAAAGCGTCGTCGTGGGAATGCAAGTAGTGTATCGTGAATCGTCTCTCGGGGACTCGTGAAGCGATAAACTCACAAGAAACAGTGTTGCCAAAGAAAAAGACGCCAATGTATTTCCTGAGAGTTTCAAGAGACAAAACACACTTTCATTCCGTTGCGATTTGTTGTGGAATTTAAAACCTTTTTTATGATAGACTCATGCACATTTTCTCCGGTGAGCACAACATCAATCCTTCGTTATATTTAAAATAGCGACCGAACGTCAACTTTAATTTTTATGCAATATTCCGGAAGTCCATTTCAACGGATATCGCCTACACGGAGGAAACCGCAGTGAAGACTATATTCTGGCTATGATTCCGTGCAATAGAAGTCCTGCAGGTGCAATAAAATTGTCTTGGCTATAGCCTTCCACGGGGAATCAGTACTGCTTGATGGAATCCACGTGGCTGATTGATTTTGAATGACAAGAAAGCAAATGATATGAAGATATCCCATGATCATCACTGTCAATTTTCATGACTGGAAGTGTACTTTTTTCGAATTAGTCACGAGTTTTCAGCCGACTTCTTCCACGTGGGAGTCAAGAGTTTATTTNTTCCGTGCAATAGAAGTCCTGCAGGTGCAATAAAATTGTCTTGGCTATAGCCTTCCACGGGGAATCAGTACTGCTTGATGGAATCCACGTGGCTGATTGATTTTGAATGACAAGAAAGCAAATGATACGAAGATATCCCATGATCATCACTGTCAATTTCCATGACGGGAAGTGTACTTTTTTCGAATTAGTCACCGAGTTTTCAGCCGACTTCTTCCACCTGGGAGTCAAGAGTTTATTTGCAATTGCTGCATTCTCTTCGTTCTCTAAATGCACTCAAGACGCAACCTCTAACATTAAAAGAACGAAATCTATATGCATATGCTGGGGTTGAATTGAAAAAAAAAATTACGGGGTGGATGGAAAATCCATTATTCCTATAATTTTTTGAATAAACGCAGACACTGATACATTTCTTTTGAGGTTTTCCAAATACCCGAAACGACGAGACCTGCGCAGTGTATCCTCAAAAATGAAGCATCTTTTTTATTTAAAAAAAATGCAAGCACTCCGTAATTTGTATTCAGAGTATCAACAGGTGCAGTAAACGTAATAAATGTACATATCCTCAAATTATTCACTGTAAATCGAGTCTCTGCAAAACGAAAGACCCACAAAAATCGCCGTATCAAAAAATTTTATGCGGAAAAATGACTCACATTACAAAATCATTACGCATAAAGAATTTTTAGCACAAAAATGTGTTGAGAATTTTTTGAGAATAAAAAAAGGGCAAAGAAATGTACCAGGTTATTCATATCTTCCTGTGTTTAAAATTTGAGAAATTCAGAGAGTTGCGAATATATGAGCAAGATTCGTCAAGATAACTTCAATTTCAAGCTTGAATTCTCAATTTTCTTCTGAAAAATGCACAAATTTTATGGTTTATCGTGGTTTTATGGTGAGAGGCTGCAACCAATTAAATCAATTAAAATGTAATCCCAAAGGAAAATGCGTTCCACGTGATGAAAACTTGTCATAGAAAAACTCATCTGGGAACAGATTATTTCCATTTTTGGCTAACCACTGTATTTCATAATACATTCATTACCAAAGTGCAATCCACGTTTGGCGGTATTACAGAAAGCCATTTAATTTTTATTAACTCTCCGTTTCAACCATCATCGTTACAGACGCAGGTTCAAGAACATTTATTTATTTATATTTCAATTCCAATTAATAATAATGTATTTTTCGTTAGGTGCCCTCATGTTACTTCATACTTGTTAAAATGAATGGCTATTCCATTTAAAAATGAACACCAAGAAAGAAAAAGCACACGCTTTACAAGACTCAAAAGAGCAGGTATAAAAAATCGTTGGGCCAGATAAATGCATTTCATCTTTCAAAATTTGTCCAGCCATCTCTTTCTGAATGCTCACACTTTCGAAACATATTACTTCAAGATTTTTTTCTCTCAAGAGCTTCTTACTTGATTTTAAATCAAATTAAATCTAAAATTGAGCTTCAGCAAGAGCTAGGTTGAACCGGATATTTAACAAGTTTCTCAGCATGAAACGGAGATCAAGAAAATTGTTTTCGGATGAAGAAACTTGAATTTATTCGCCGGTCAGAATTTCGGGACAATACATGATTGAAGGAACGAAGTAAATCCATTTTTTTTTATTTTTACCAAGCGAACACGCGTAAGAACCGGAACTAAAAAAAAAGGACAAAAAGGACAATTGTTTAAGTCACTGGGTTGAATGTTGAAAAATATGTATAGCCCTTCCTGAGCTGAGCCGTGGAGTTTCATGTGCTTTCGAATAAATTACAGCCCGCTTTATGAATTTCAATTTTTTTCGAATACAACAGTACTGTATATGAATTATCGATCAAACACATGAGCCTCCATTGATCAGCTAAAAACGCCGTCAGTCGCATCCGACATTCAAGGGTTCATCCCATTTGTAGTCAATTGAAATTCGCGTTGGTATGAAGTCACTTTTCCATTGAACGCTCACTTGTTTGAGACTTTTCAATCATGAATTGAAATACTCGACTTCCTCTCTTGATATTGCATACAACATATTCTGGGCCACCGCTAAACGAACAAATTGATATGCGGCATTAATGTACAATATTATCTTCATTCTTCCGCATAATTTTAGGAAAACCTCTTTTGTCCATATACTGTACACCTTATTTACCCTTAGCATAAAGAAGAAGTTTGAAAGCGGAACCAAACATTAGCTTCGCTTTCATCTTATCTGCGTATACCAAATTTCAATTTGCAGTGCCTTATTCTCCACCAGACTATTATTTTTTTGAATGAAAAGGGATTGTTGGCAACGCTGCTTGGCTCACGCCGATCGGAGATCTGAAGAAAAAATAATAATAAACGGAGCGCAATTTCGGCGACGCGAGGCAGAAATCATCGCCCGAGCCCAGGGAAACTATTCATTACTGTTCGGCTCTCGGGAGAATTTTTCCCGGGCGTTGTTTGACTTCGCCATGAGATCCGGAATGAGGCAAAATGACACAGCAGGGAACGATCCCCGGGCTCTGGTCGAATCACACCCCAGAGGGCACACGTATCGCCGACAAATAGCCAAGTCCTTCGTTTTTCTTTCCATCTCCCCCTCCTCCCTCTAGCTGTTTTGTTCCATGATTTCAATTTTATTTCAGTTGAAATTCCGTGACAAAAAATACAGTCATGCTAATGAGTTTTCAATTGTCACTCAAGTTTTCGAAGGTCCCAGCGGAATCGACGTACTGTATATATAGGCAGAATTTTAGCAGGACCTTGTTATAAAAAATTTTTCAATTATTCAGTGCTGTACAACAAATCTTTCTTTTAAATTTCCATCATTTTCACTGACATTTTTCTACGTTCTGGAAATTTTCTCGCACAATTTCTTGGCCGTTGGAGAAACCAATGAGGGAATAAATAGTTCAATACATTTGGACATTGATGGTTTTTAGCTCCCAGGGTCAGAAACTTCTAATGCCAAATTTTCTTCAGTGTCTGTCTGAATTTTCTCGATCATTGGATGGTGATAGGTTCGTTTTCATTTTAGAGCGGAGCCAGATTTTCTTTTGGCATGCAGGCACATTTTGGTATGATCAAAGCCCATTAAAATGCAGGGATTCTGAGAGGACTATAATCGCTAATGTTTTCAAAACCCATCGATGTTAATCCTGTGAATGCAAAGATATAATATTCACTGAGGAAATTTTAGCAAACGCTTTGTGCGCGGAAACACGAAAAAATCAGACTTTTCCTGGACATTGGGTAGGCTGATAAATTTATATATATTTTTTAAACTTGTGTGTACCTGGGCACTGAATTTTGCAAAAATATTCCGGCTCTGCTGCAGAAGGATTAAATAAAACAATGTGACGCATATCTTCTTAACTCAAAGACTTTTCTCTTTAAGCATCATAAACTAAAAATTTATTGAGGCCTTCGCTCAATTGATCGATGGGGATCTAGAAAATGAAAGAGCTATTATAAAATGTAACTTGCTGGGGTTTAAAAAACAAGTATTGGGCAAATTCACGCTTGCTTTGAATCTCGACTGATTCATCCACTGGTTCGAGGCCAACAAGATGACCAAATTTACCTTCATATAAATTTTCCAATGATTTTTCACAAAAACTCTATTTTCCCTCATATTCAAAAACTCTCCATCTGTCAACATTTTTGGGTCTCTCTCAGTTTGGCTTCAGAAGGTCACTGTTTAGCCTTCTCAAGCCAAACTCAGAAACCCAAAAATTGTTGACGTATGCGGGGAGCTTTTGAATATGCATATTTTCACCGGTATTATGCAAATTTTCATCGGCGGATTCAGATTTTTAGCTCCTGCTGTGAATAATTTGTTCGTCTGCCGAGACATCTCAAAATGATTNAGGACAAAAAGGACAATTGTTTAAGTCACTGGGTTGAATGTTGAAAAATATGTATAGCCCTTCCTGAGCTGAGCCGTGGAGTTTCATGTGCTTTCGAATAAATTACAGCCCGCTTTATGAATTTCAAATTTTTTCGAATACAACAGTACTGTACAGTATATGAATTATCGATCAAACACATGAGCCTCCATTGATCAGCTAAAAACGCCGTCAATCGTATTTAATTATCATTCAAGGGTTCATCCCATTTGTAGTCAATCGAAATTCGCGTTGATATGAAGTCACTTTTTCATTGAACGCTCACTTGTTTGAGACTTTTCAATTATGAATTGAAATACTCGACTTCCTCTCTTGATATTGCATACAAGATATTCTGGGCCACCGCTAAACGGGCAAATTGCTATGCGGCATATATCTTCATTCTTCCACGGAATTTTAAGAAAACCCCTTGTGTCCATATACTGTACTATACACCTTATTGCCGCTTAACAACATGAAGAAGAAGTGTGAAAGCGGAACCAAATATTAGCTTCGCTTTCATCTTATCTGCGTATACCAAATTTCAATTTGCAGTGCCTTATTCTCCACCAGAACTATTATTTTTTTGAATGAAAAGGGATTGTTGGCAACGCTGCTTGGCTCACGCCGATCGGAGATCTGAAGGCTTTTTTATTATTATTTGCCTCGCGTTAAAGCCGCTGCGCTCCGTCTTTAGTAGCGGGCTCGGGTCCCTTTGATAAGTAATGACAAGCCGAGAGCCCTCTTAAAAAGGGCCCGCAACAAACTGAAGCCCATGAGATCCGGAATGAGGCAAAATGACACAGCAGGGAACGATCCCCGGGCTCTGGTCGAATCACACCCCAGAGGGCACACGTATCGCCGACAAATAGCCAAGTGGAAGCAAAAAGAAAGGTAGAGGGGGAGGAGGGAGATCGACAAAACAAGGTACTAAAGTTAAAATAAAGTCAACTTTAAGGCACTGTTTTTTATGTCAGTACGATTACTCAAAAGTTAACAGTGAGTGGTTTTCGAAGGTCCCAGCGGAATCGACGTATATAGGCAGAATGTTAGCAGGACCTTGTTATAAAAAAAATTTCATTATTCAGTACTGTACAACAAATCTTTCTTTTAAATTTCCATCATTTTCACTGACATTTATCTACATTCTGGAAATGTTCTCGCACAATTTCTTGGCCGTTGGAGGAACCAATGAGGGAATAAATAGTTCAATACATTTGGACATCGCTAGTTTTTAGCTCCCAGGGTCAGAAACTTCTAATGTCAAATTTTCTTCAGTGTATGTCTGAATTTTTTCGATCATTGGATGGTGATAGGTTCGTTTTCATTTTAGAGCGGAGCCAGATTTTCTTTTGGCATGCAGGCACATTTTGGTATGATCAAAGCCCATTAAACTGCTGGGATTCTGAGAGGAATATAATCGCTAATGTTTTCAAAACGCATCGATGTTAATCCTTTGAATGCAAAGATATAATACTCACTGAGGAACTTTTGAGCAAACGCTTTGTGCGGAAAGACGAAAAAATGAGACTTTTCGTTGATAAATTTTTATATATATTCTTAAACTTGTGTGTACCTGGGCACTGAATTTTACAAAAATATTCTGTCTCTGCTGCAGAAGGGTTAAATAAAACATTGTGACGCATATCTTCTTAACTCAAAGACTTTTCTCCTTAAGCATCATAAACTAAAAATTTATTGAGGCCTTCGCTCAATTGATCGATGGGGACCTAGAAAATGAAAGAGCTATTATAAAATGTAACTTGCTGGGGTTTAAAAAACGAGTATTGGGCAAATTCACGCTTGCTTTGAATCTCGACTGATTCATCCACTGGTTCGAGGCCAACAAGATGACCAAATTTACCTTCCTATAAATGTTCCAATGATTTTTCACAAAAACTCTATTTTCCCTCATATTCAAAAACTCTCCATCCGTCAACATTTTTGGGTCTCTCTCAGTTTGGCTTCAGAAGGTCACTGTTTAGCCTTCTCAAGCCAAACTCAGAAACCCAAAAATTGTTGACGTATGCGGGGAGCTTTTGAATATGCATATTTTCATCGGGGGATTCAGGTTTTTAGCTCCTGCGGTGAATAATTTGTTCGTCTGCCGGGACATCTCAAAATTATTTGGCCAGGTCTGAAAAACACTCAATATGTAATCAATTAACCTCTGCTTTCAGAAAAAAAATTCACCGCATTTCCATAAGAATTTTACAAATTTTATGCATAATTTTGCTGTATCCCGGGCAGTTCGTCGTAATGCGATTTCGCTCGTGTACATAAATATCTCTCATTCTTCTCTGGCATCTCATCGTGGTCTCTTCACGAGTCATCTGAGGCTTTATTATGACATGGCGGATATACACTAGGAAAATCGGCGTAGTTATTTTCGCGGTGACGACGCGACAAAAGCGACATCGTCTTTGTCACTGTCGTCGTCGTCGAAGTGGATCGCTGAGCACTTGGAATGTTGCACATCTCATGACATCAACGCAAAAGGCAACTGTTTGTTCTTTCCCTCTTTAAGCTTTGAATACCAAAGCAAAGCGCCATGAGAAAAAGCCGGCTCGAAGGAAACACCGACGATGAGAGGAAAACGTCAGCAGAGAAGATGACGGAAGAAATAATGCCGTCAACAACAAAAATCGTTTTAGTTAATTAGCGTGAGGATAGAATCTCAATTTTTAATTAGCATTGATTCTTTAAAAAGCATTGAAATTCGAAGATTTTAATTGTTCTGATTTGATTTCGAACTCGTGGTTCCACAAAAATCGTTGACGAGGATATTGAAGACGAATGACGCATCTTTCAATTATTCAGTGATGTGATTCAATGCTTTCCTTCCAACAAAAAATAATTATATTCGTTTATAGTTTCTTTCTAGTCGGTCCCAAAACCTGTGGATTTTCCCTCTTTATAATAAATATTCGACTGTACCGTACTTGTATATCGAATCCCACAGCAAGCGCAGAAAATGTGCAATTCACATGAACCCCAGACCGTTTTAGGTACTACTGTTGCGCTTCATTTCGTAAGCTTTTGCTTGTCGTGGGAAAAGGACTTGAGGCAGAAACAGGGGAAAGATGACTTCTTAGAGGGTGAATGGACAGGAAAACTGAGTGTTTTTGCTCTGGAAATAACAACTTCCGCGGCGCTTAGCGATGCTTCGTTTGTCAACTCCAGGCTGCTGCGATTCGCCGANTTCAATGGAACCAAAAACTAGAGAGTTTCGATGATCCTGTGGAACGAAACAAATGTGTGCAGGAATAACTCGCTTTGCATGGCGGGGATTCCGGGGGCGTGAAAATTGTTTGATGAATTGCTCCCGACGTCGGTGTAACACGGTCGACACTGAGTTCCCGAAGGGACACGAAACTTTGATTAAATCCTTCTTCAAAAGGTGTGTGCATTTTCTTGATTAGGTTCATATCTGAATCATGCAACAATGCAGTCCCAGTTATACATTTCAGTTCAATTAGTACCCTCTGTAAAGTTGCGTCACTGCATAATTCCATCATGGATATTCGCTCTTGAAACCGTGGAAATGGATTTTAATACAGGAAAAGTAAGAAAAAAGCATATGAGCTATACATACATTAATATCTTGAAAAGTTTGAAAAAAAAAACTACGGAGAAAAAAGAAAATCGCCGCATGCTTCTTTGCCAGGGTTAAAAGCCAAGAAAAATTACTCATTCCTTTCGGAATTTCGTGGGATGTTTAATCATTTTGACTAAATGAACCATTTTTATCATCAAATTATGTAACTGAGTCCTTTTTGGAATGCATCCTTACGATAATGGAGCCGTGTGTATAGAAACAAGTCCCTTAGCCTGTCTGATGGCGACATTTTTTTTCGATTTTAAAAACTAAAGTTAGGTGCTTCCTGGATGTTTTTCTCGCATTCCTAGGAATCCTATTGGTTGAAATCCTAACCTTTGTGGGTGAAATTTTAAATTTTAAATTTCTTTTTGAGTTTTTATTTTCCTTTCGTGGAGCTTGGAAAGTTGAGCACAAGCGAAAATCTCCTGGTTTTCATCATTCAATTTTACACTAATCAATACAGTATTTAATTTCACATGCTTGATTTTATTTTTGATGACCAGCGTAGCCTGATGTTAGTAGGTGATTTGATACTGTAGTACAGTACTGTATTTACGAAGATTTCGGAGGATGGCGAAGAGGAATATAATATAATAGCTTTTATGCTCGGTTTTTGGCGCTTCTAAAGAAATAATTGGATTTTTGTATGTGTGTGTGAGAGAGAGTGGAGAAAGTGTTTGGAAACCACAGCTAGAATTTTTTTTTTGTGCATCGGTTTGATGAGAGAGGGAAAAAATCCACTCATACACCAGCATTCGAGCATAGAGAAACAGGGATGAAAAGAAACGATTCCAACACCCCGCGAAACGAGCATTTTCGCTTAAATCGTTGAATGTGCATCGGTTTGATGAGAGAGGGAAAAAATCCACTCATACACCAGCATTCGAGCATAGAGAAACAGGGATGAAAAGAAACGATTCCAACACCCCGCGAAAAGAGCATTTTCGCTTAAATCGTTGAGCCCAGCCGGGATATGCTCGTATCATTGTTGCAACGAGGAATACCAGCCAGGGCAGGTGACAGGATCACGCCGGGAATATGAAGTAATTACGAGGCGTAATCGAGCCCCGGGTTAGAGAGACCACATGCCGAACCCGGCCCGGCAGTAGGTGGGGATAATTACGCGCCCGCCGTTCGCCGACGCGGTCATCAATTTTCATCGCGCCTCGACTCACCACAATGCAAACAACGCTTCTTGTGGAGTTCTTCGTATTCTTATTTTACTTTATTTTTTTCTGGAGCAGAGCAAGCAACCGGAACCAGAGTTGCCGAACGCCGATTTTTTTTTTTCAAGGGTCGTGTCTGAATCCTGAGGTTGTCTGAAGAAATTTCCGTGGGAGAATCAGCAGCAGAGCATGATTAGTTAGAGTTGAGCGGATAAAGATTAGCACTGAGAATCAGCTGTGAACTTTCCAGCTATGGATTCCATTGCAATTTTATCTTCTTGAAATGTAAGTACTGTACAATAATCAATTTCCCGCGAGGATGAGTCCATTATTCGAAGGGTCTATAACAAATGACTGATGGAAAGCTAATTCCTCGTGAACTCATTTTTAAATTTATTTAAAGAAAATTTTAAAATTCATCATGCTGCTTGTGCTTAATGAAAATGTATCTGATGCAATAGTAAGGTGATAAAATAGAAAAAATGAATACAACAACAGAATAATTTTTACTCAAAAAATTTGTCATCAACACAATTTTTTGAATAAAAAATGCATACAGAGTTGCAATTGTATTACCGCATTCGAATATTAAGCATATTATGTGTGCGAAATATGAAAATGGGAACTGAGAAAAAGACAAAATTACAGGAACTCGGAATTTCCTTTAAAAATAGAAAAATCAGATAAACACCTTTGGCTAAACCAGCTCGATGAAGAATATCAGAACAGTATGCATCTCAAGAAATTGATAAATCCAGACTCACAGTAAGCGAGTAAAATATTATAATCAAACTGCTGTCAGCGGAATACAGTAAAAGTATAGCAATTATGAGGAAGATGACGAAAAATTTAATAAAAAACTAATTAATTGCTCGTGAAAGGAACGCACCTACGGCTGAACCAGTTTGTAATGAAACATTTCGGCAAACAAGATTTCATATTTCCAAAGTACCTGTACTTTCAATTTTTTTTCGCTGAAAAAATCATCGATTGTAATACCTGTATATAAAACAAGAGCGCGAAAATATCTGGGGGAAAAAAGATAAATACCTCTCAGTTTCTTGAAAGGTGAACAATTCTTTGACTTATTCATTGCGTTGGGAAATATTTAAGAGATAATATCATAAATTATGAGCAGCTAAATGTCCAACTGAATGCTAACAGAATTATATTTGATATTCTTCCCGCAAAATATATAACAACAAATTATAGGAATGCAATTTTGCGAAAAAAACGAGTTAGTCATTTCTTAAAAGGCTAGCAATCCTTTAGCTAAAACCGTTTTCTTTGCAAAAATATTTCATGAAAAAAAAATTATGGCACGCATCAGTTCGGATCCTACGGGCTCATCATTGCAATGAAAGAGCATCATCCTATTGCACAAGTGCGTCCAGCAAAGATTGACAACCACATTAAAACTAATGAGCAAAATTATCAAAAAATCAAGTATGGAGACAAAACTTTCATGACTTCATCCTCCACCTCGTGTTTCTCCAAAAATGTATTTATTCTATTCTCATTTTTTTCTCCCCATTCGGGTCTCCTCCACCTTTTTCAAATGCGTTCCCGTACAGCACCGGCGCGTCTCTCGCCATCCAGCGACAAATGACACAAGCGGGAATTATTCCTTATTCGTTCCGCTCTTCCCCGTAGCACCCACCCACACGTAATCACTGTCATTTGCTTCGATTAGGAGCTCAGACAACGGAGACACAGCGGCCATTTCCAAAGCATATCCCTGTGCAAGAAACAACCGCTTTACTTCTGGGTCCTTCTAAAGAAGTCCCGTCCCAAAGGTTCACCACCATCAGGTCCACACGGTGTCCAACTACCATGGACAACACACCGTATGCCGTCATTTTGTCAGCTTATGTGATCAAGGATCACAAAAGAAAGAAATTAAAACACAGGCAATCAGCCTTTTGAGGCCATGAACACATATTCAAGGGGATGCCTTGAATACTGCTTATGTTCCTGGTTTTAATAAATTTTATCGAATGTTTTCAGCAGATTCAAATAAGATTGGGAATTCAAGAGAACAAACGCACTCAATTCACACAACATAATTTAATCACAAGATCAGATCACAGCTTAAATAAGAATTACAGATTTGTGCACAAATCAGGAAAAATGAACAAGAAGATGGTCCTTCGAGAGTTCAGGGCAGACTGCTTATTAATTCGAATTAATTAGAGCTGTTGTTGGTTTTTTGGAATTTTTTGGTTAGGTGAACCGACCAGAAAATTCCAGGCCATTCTTGCATGTTCCTTAATTGGTCTCTGATTGTCCAAAAATAAAAAATTGAAGAAATCAATGTGCTGAATCATCAGCTGATGCAGGAGGAAACCTTCATCCTTCTTCCTCTCTCATTTTATTTGCAACAGCTTTCCCTGTGCAAAGGCTTTTCAGGGCATTGTAAATTTGTGCAAGAAGTCGATGGAATGAAGACATTCAGAAAAATGTCGTTTTCCAGATATTAAGAAGGCAAGGAAGCAAATCATACTGTCCTGAAATTTACGTGAATGATGTGCTTGGAAATTCAAGTGCTGAGCAGAAATCGAAGTGAAGCAAATCAAGTCGTGTGGGATTGAAATTATACTGTTATGTGTTGGTGTTTCTGTTGAGGCAGATGCATTATTTCAGAACCTGGAAAGAAGAATGTGTGCTGTTTGGAAATTCTAAGCTAGGAATTTTAGAAGTTGGACACAGGAACATCAGGTCTTGGGGCCTGAATTTTGGTCCCGTTTTCCTTTGCGCATCCATTCGATGGATACGCAACTTCTTTGATGCACATTTCTCTTGCCAATCACAGACGGGGGAGAAAGTTAAGTGCCTTGGTCAGGTTATTTGACAAAGGCATACAACAAAATTGTATAAAAACCCACTGTTTTCCATTCCCAATAGTCAGTACTTTAATATAGCTCATACACTAAACATCCTTCATTCAATTCAACCCCAATTATTTTGATTGTATTTTTTCATTGCATTACTTCACCCTGATTTTGTGTGCACAAATTTATTGTGTTCATTGAATATGTGTTGCATTATTGCATTTATTGCTATGAAATATTTTCGTATTGTGTTTCATGGTGATTTATTGTGGACTGCGATTAAATCAAACAAAACTAGGAATATTTCATTCAGGTAACCCTTTAATTATGTATTCCTGGCCTCAAACTGGCTGATTGCCATGCCTTGTTATTTCTTACGATTTTCTTCCACTGTGCAGCCTTGGTTAATTTCTTTATGTTGGGTTGAGTAATTCCTCAACACCAACAAAAATATATCTTCAAGTACCATAAACAAAGAAAAAGCAACAGTAGGCAAGGTGCAAATCTCAATTACAAAATTCTGATATAGCACTTTATTGACGTTTCAACAACTTTACTCAATGCGCAATATTATAAATTTAATAATTGATCAAAATAGCAACACACACATAAAACCGATGATAACAATGACCTTCTGTTAAAATTTGCAATTAAGTCTTGATAATAATTCAATGAATTATCAACTTTTCACAGGTTTTTATGCATTTTTCAAAGTACATACCTTCTGAATCAATTGTTGCTGAAGTATTTCAATGTCTTGTAGGTCATTGATATTGAATTCTTAATAATCCAAAACTACAGTGTTGAGCAAACCTTGCTGTTATCGCAGGGCACAAGGATCTCTAATGTGTATCAATATTTTTCTTAACCTTCACAAAAAAAAATGAAAAAACACAGAGTTGAGAAATCTTTTTCATACATTCAAAAACTGTGCACTGACAAAAACTTTGCAGTGATGATTTTATCATTATCGTGGCGACTAACCTCAAGCAAGTTTTGAATAAAAGAGATGAATGAGACGCATGCAACGATTTTTCTCGCCCGCGTGGGGGTTTTTATGCTCTCGAAGCACCATTTTTTTCCCCCTCGAGTAATTTTACTTTTTACGAGGTTTTATAGTTTCGTATAGGGACACGTTCTTTGTTGGCGAAATGAAGACCCAGGAAGATTTCTTCAGGGCAGGGTTTCCAAGTGGTGGTAGTCCAGGTGTGCCACAGGTTGATGGTACCTGTTGTGTGGCATACGTGTCATTTTGTCAGCTTATGAGATCACACAAGGATCACAAAAGAAATAAATAAAAACCCTGGAAATCAGCCTTTTGAGGCCCAGAACACATATTCAAGAGGTTGCCTTGAATACTGTATATGTTCCAAGTTTTAATAAATTTTATTGAATGTTTTCAGCAGAGTCAAATAAGATTAGAAATTCAAGAGAACAAACACACTCAATTCACACAATCACAAGATCAGATCACAGCTTAAAAAAGAATTACATATTTGTGCACGAATCAGGAAAAATGAACAAGAAGATTGTCCTTCAAGAGTTTAGGACAGAATACTTATAAATTCGAATTAATTAGAGCTTTTATTGGTTTTTTCGAATTTGTAGGTCAGGTGAACTGACCGAAAAATTCCAGACCATTCTTGCATGTTCCTTGGCCTCTGATTGGCCAAAAATAAAAAAATTGAAGAAATCAATGTGCTGTATCAGCAGCTGATACAGGAGGAAACCTTCATCCTTCTTCCTCTCTCAGTTTATTTCCAACAGCTTACACTCTGCAAAGGCTTTTCAGGGCATTGTAAATTTGTGCAAGAAGTCGATGGAATGAAGACATTCAGAAAAATGTCGTTTTCCAGATATTAAGAAGGCAAGAAAGCAAATCATACTGTCCTAAAATTGACGTGACTGATGCGCTTGGAAATTCAAGTGCTGAGCAGAAATTGAAGTGAAGCAAATAATTGGCGTCGGATTGAAATTATACTGTAATCTGTTGGTGTTTCTGTTGAGGCCGATGCATTATTTCAGAACCTGGAAAGAAGAATGTATGCTGTTTGGAAATTCTAAAGAATTTTATCCCCAACAGTTGGCGAACCAGCACTTGGACACAGGAACACCAGGTCTTGGGACCTGAATTTTAGTCCCTTTTCTTTTGCGCATCCATTCCATGGATACACAACTTCTTTGATGCACATTTCTCCTGCCACTCACAGACGGGGGAGAAAGTTGAGTGCCTTGGTCAGGTTATTTGACAAAGGCATACAACAAGATTGTGTAAAAACCCACTGTTTTCCCTCCCAAATAGTCATTACTTTAATTTAGCTCATACACTAAACATCCCTCAATCAATTCAACCCCAATCATTTTGATTGTATTTTTTCATTGCATTACTTCACCCTGATTTTGAGTGCACAAATTTATTGTATTCATTGAATGTGTGTTGCATTATTGCATTTATTGTGATTTATTATTTTAGTATTGTGTTTCATTGTGATTTATTGTGGACTGTGATTAAACCAAACAAAACTATAGGAATATTTAATTCAGGTACCCCTTTAATTATGTATTCCTGGCCTCAAACTGGCTGATTGCCATGCCTTGTTATTTTTTACAATTTTCTTCCACTGTGCAGCCTTGGTTAATTTCTTTATTTTGTGTTGATTAATGCCTCAACACCAACAAAAATAAACCTTCAAGTACCATAAACAAAGAAAAAGCAACAGTAGGCAAGGTGCAAATCTCAATTACAAAATTCCGATATAGCACTTTATTGATGTTTCAACAACTTTACTCAATGCGCAATATTATAAATTTAATAATTGATCAAAATAGCAACACACACATGAAACCGATGATAATAACGACCTTCTGTTAAAATTTGCAATTAGGTCTTGATATTAATTCAATGAATTATCAACTTTTGACAGGGTTTTTATGCAGCTTTTTAAAGTACATCCCTTCTGAATCAATTGTTGCTGAATTTTTCAATGTCTTGTAGGTCATTGATATTGAATTCTTAAGAATCCAAAACTACAGTGTTGAGCAAACCTTGCTGTTATCGCAGGGCACAAGGATCTCTAATGTGTATCAATCTTTTTCTTAACCTTCACAAAAAAAATGAAAAAAACACAGAGTTGAGAAATCTTTTTCATACATTCAAAAACTGTGCACTGACAAAAACTTTGCAGTGATGATTTTATCATTATCGTGGCGACTAACCTCAAAGTTCAAAACTTATTTTCTCTACTTACTCTGCGTACGTTGCTAAAAAGAGCGGGCGCACCCCCAAAAATACGAGAGCTTCGTGGTAAAAAAAGGGGGAGCTCATTAAAATGAAAAATGCTCCAAAATACGAATCCACCGGCAAAGGAATTGAATATATTCACCCCCGAAGGATAATTGCGCAGCGCACCGGGAATAATCCGGCGGCCGCCGTGGCTTCGCGTGTGAGCTAGAGAGAGAAAGAGGCGCCCGTCGTCGTCGTCGTGCAACATTTATAGCACGTATGCAACGGAGGTGTCCATCCGCCCCTCGGGTGTCATTACTGCATTGATCCACATCACGGAAAATGGAAACAAATGGATTTCTCTCCAGAATGCCAAATACGGGGCCGTTGTCATCCCGAAAGGGTCATTAAGCCTCGGCGACGCGGAATAAGAGCGTCATTTTCTCCATACATACGCACGTATATATATGCAGTCGCGATGCACCCTTGCCATGCACACACACACACTGTTCTCCGTTTTTTTCTATGTACATGCCCTTGATGAAGAAAGAAAGATTAAAAAATAATAACATCTACTACTTCCGTTTAACAAAGAACTCGCTGCGTATTTAGCGCTAAAGCACGAGAGCTCGGCTCTAAAGCTACTAATGTGCCAAATTTCCACAATTTCGCTTTTGTCTGCGCGTGGAGCTGCACTGCTCAATGCTCAATTGTCAGGAGAAAATTGCGAAAGCTTGAAGAGTCGTTGAAAACCACAGCAACTTATTCATTAATGTTGTGCTTAACCATTTGAATGCATATTTTTTCTGGATAATTTTTTTTTCACTTCGTGCGCAGCCGTAGGAGTTTGCAGTGATGTGTATATGACGCCCAAAGACAACCAAGACAAATACAGAAATAGGTTTTAATGGTTCCGTAATTGAGGCGCACTTCTCTTGATGATCTCTTCGTGAGTTCAACATTTTTGAAATTACTACCTGCAGAAGCACCGCAATTGTTTTTCAAAACCCGATGACCTTAATTTTCTAAAAAAAAAAAAGAAACATGGCGTGGTAAATTCATTTTGCGCATTCAAACCATGTCATTCCTAAGAATTGCGTTATCTCGTGGTTAATATAATTCCGTTTGTGCATTCCCTGGGGGAAATTCAAGTTTCATTTGAAGATGGAGTTTTGCTTAAAATCGCTTTTCTGAAAACCTTGGATGAACTGCGGAGTAGAGAAACTATTTTTCATCCAAACTATTACTATCATCGGCTTAAATCTAATCTGAGAAAAATTCGAAAACAATGTTAAAAGCAGTAAAGCAAATGAAAAATCCCTTTGAAAGTAGAGAAACTATTTTTCATCCAAACTATTAATATCATCTGCTTATATCTAATCTGAGAAAAATTCGAAAACAATGTCAAAAGCAGTAAAGCAAATGAAAAATCCCTTTGAAAGTTTTGATAAATGCGCTGAAATCCCCAAAATTACAGAATAACATTTACCAACTCAAGCGAATGTGTTTCTTCAACTTTTCTAAAGTTGTTCTTAAAACCTCTGTGAATACTGAATAATCTGCTGATAGCAATAAAATCAGAGTTCCAGACTTCCAGCAGTACTTGATTCTTCAAATGCACTAAGGTACTGCATCTCACTCGCATGAGCATTTCAATCAATGCAAAAAATCCGCTCCAAGCCGGAAAAAAGAAGAAAAAAAAGTAATTGAGAATTTTAAGTCTAAAAAAAAATCAGCCAAAGAAGTTTGTGTCTCATTTTTTCTTCTCAGTTGAGTTCGCCGCCTAAAATTTATGAGGAGGAATTTGGAAAATTAAGCAGCGAACTTTGAGAAAGGGCGATTATTTTGATGCCGGT
>CAJPEX010002593.1:0-37467 GCA_905338405.1 Notodromas monacha
GAGATATTTGTAACTGACATAACCTGACCTAACCTAAGTTTACCTAACCACCTCCCAAAATCAGTTTCAGCAGAATGCGGAAAAACAAAATTCACAGTTTCTGGTAGGTTGTTGTGATTATGAACTCATCCTAAAGATTTGTCTGGATGGTAGTGCTGTCCATAGGAATGAGGTACTGAGATAACAGGAAAGTACTGATTTTTTAACAAAGGCTTAAGCCTTACAGAAAAAGTCTGGATATTATTTTCATAATCCTGCAGAAAGTTTTGCCTCAAAAATATAAAATTTCTCACTGTATGGGTTGCATTTTTTATGCATTCCCAGCATAGGATTAATATATTGGGAATTTGTTGAGACAACAGGATTTTATGCCCCTGAATTTTCCCAAACTTAAGCCTTGTCAACCTGGGGGCATTTCAGTGATCTTTGGTTTACCTTAAATGTCCCTTCACCTTGAAAAATTCTGACTTTGCTGCAGAATGGCAAGGAACCCTCTGCAGTCCAAGCAATATAAAGCCAAGAATATCTTCAATGAAAAGTTGCTATAATTAGTTGATTGCTTATTTCTCGAAGTCAAAACCTCCCTGAATCATTTTTGTGTGTGATCAGTTTGAATTCGTCTTGAAGACGAGTACTGTATACATATTAGAGAGTTTCCCTATAATAATGTTGTGCATTTTCATGCGTCAAAGTCTCTCACTCTCTCCTCCTGCGTCAGTGTACTCTGGACAACTGCTCCACGGAGTGATGGGTTTCCCCTGCTTGAACCGCGTGAACATGGTGCAGCAGAGCAGTGCAATAACGATCATCATGAAGGTCGACGGCATTACCACCACCCTGTAGTAGGTTTCTTTGTCAAAACCCATGGCATACGGCTGCAAAGGATCCGCCATCATGTGCTGGGCAGCCATCTGCTGGGACGGGTCTTCGAAATACGGCGCAAAAGGGGCAGAACTGTGAAATGAATATAACCAGAGATCTTTTATAAATGCTTGTTGTCTCCAAATCATGGCTTCAAATTCATTGATGGAAGCCCTTAATTTTAGACTTCCTCCAGGATTGTATGGGGGTTCTGCAGCTGCTCCAGAATATCATTGAGAACTTGAGAGGTACAGTAAGACCACAAAATGCAGATGCTAGCATACACACGATTCAACTTAGGGACAAATCAATCAATAAAATATTTGAAAATTTATTTTTAATTATTTGAAAATAATTGAATCATCTTCATTTGTATCTCATATAAAAAGTGGTCACAAGAATGTTGTTTCTCAATAATTCAAGTACATTGTGCTTGATGTACTGCCACGTAAACACAAAGAAGTTTGCTCATTCAATGCCACTCAAGCAGAATTTAATGACAACAGGCTCCTTTTCATCCCCCAGCAAAGGTGGGATTTTTTGCATGCAAGGTCCATTTCAGTTTAACCAAAGATCACCAAAATGCATTGGTTAAGAAGGCAAAAGTTGAGAAAACTCTGGGCAGAGTAAATCATTTTAATTTGATAGATCTCAGATCCAATCCTGTGCTATAATGATGCAGTTAAGAATATCATATCAAACCAAACCAGGATTTTTTATTAAAAACTAAAATGGACTTTCCCCCTGGCTTTCCCCGTGGTTCTTCATTTAGGGTTTACCACTTTTGTGTTGCAGAACTACCCATATTTACTCAAGTACCACATGCAACTGAGTAAGCCAAACACCCCAATTTTTCAGCAAGAAATTTGCCTGAAAACCTATCCCTGTATGAGATGCACTCCCCAGTTTTTTTTTGTTGAGATGTTTCCAAGTACAATACTCAGTTGTTGCTGAGATTTAATTATTGTGAATTTTTTTAGTGGATCCACTTTCCCCTATTGACATTTTGTTTTTCCTTCTTTTTACTGTCAGCAGCTCCCTCAATTATGGGAATATCTTTTGCTTCCTGTACTTCCTGTTGCATCTTTAACTGATACCTAAAATCTGCTATCCCTTTGACCATCACTCTCTATATGAATAGCAGGACTTGGCACCACAAATTTCCTTTTGAATTTTCTTTACTGTACCCACATATAATGCGCAGAGTTTTCAAAAAGAATTCCTAAAAAATGTTATTCCTGGGTACCATAGACCCTATTTTCTGCCTCGAATTCTGAAAAAGGGTGCACATGGTACTCAAGTAAGTACAGTATCTCAACTATGCCACATATGGGTTAGGCAAGGATATTCAGCACCCTCAAGTACAATACTGAACACTATAGACAACAATCAACAATAAACCAACCTCAACAGCAGCAATATTCAGGCCATGCATTGTTGGCAACACTTGCAGGGCTTCTCATTTTCAACCAAGAAGATTACTTTATTTGAAAGAAGAAAAAAAAAACCAGGGAGAAACGGAAACAAACTCACTGCAAAAAGGCCCGTTTCTGCAACTGGACAATAGACTTGGCATCTGCCCCGGGGTCCGCGGGCATTCGCCAATAATACGCGGGGTCCGCATCTGCGGACTGGCCAAACATTTGGCGGCCAACGTGGGAATACATCTCTACTGCTACATGCTCCGGAATTTTTCTGGCATCACTGGCTAGGAATTTAGCTGCCTTACAAGGGGGTTGGGGGGGAGTAATTCTGGGATAAAACCAGCAACTATTACTTATTCAGTCTGCTTAGCCAGGTTGTCCGGGGCTTCGCAAATGTTTTCCTCTTTATTAAATTGAGGGCCCAGCTTTCTTGTGCCATAAAACATGATATATTTTTTCCATTACTCGACACGAGGTTTACATGTACTGTAATATGCATCAGGAGGAGCGTGTGCATTTCTTTTGACTGATTCAGTGACCCTAATTATCCCGTCAATATTTGTGTGAATTATCTTATGCCGGGATAGGATTATTATTCAGTAGATGATAATTACCAAGAACTTTTGAATTCAGATCATTTTATTTGGATTGAGGTTCATCTCGAACATGTTGACTTTTGGAGTTATTTTTTTTTCTTATCTAGAAACAATTTACAGGTGCTGGTACCTCACAACTTGACCGTAATCTGTTGCTGAACTAGGGTTGGATTGCAAATCAGTCAAATTGCCAGACACTTCATCAAATTCAAAATGTAAGCACAAAAACAGAGAAATGGAAAAAGCAGGTTGAATTGCAGGGCAAGGGTCAAATTGCAAGTCAACCTTCCCACAAATTGGACCATTAAATTGTGGGATGGTTGAATTGCAAGAGAGCAAATGGCAAGATACCACCAGCATTTGAAGAATCCTCTCAAAATTATTATTTTCTTAGCACTGGGCTGATTTATTCACCAAATTTGAAGATACTGTTTATTGCCAAAATTTTTGAGAACTTTTGATTCCAAAACATATTGTGTAGCATTTTATGCAGAAGCGTAATTGATTTCTATTTTAATTTTTATCTGGTTTTAATTACATTTTGGTTGTAATGAACAACCCTGCTCCTGATGCACCACTCATGTCCATATCTCAGGGTCTCACTGCATTTACTCAAATTCCAGCTGTACCACACAATCTGAAGTTGATATGTGTAATTGCTTTTCTGGTCCTAAAATATGAATAAAATCACATCTCTGGGTATGTATTATGTACCCCATGTCTAGTGACAAAAAATGGCAATATTTTGAAAATGAAACATACCAGAATCAAAATGTTGACAGGAATTGAACTGAAATGTAATTTACTTAATATTGCTTTTATTTAAAAATGTTACGCTTAACTTGTTTAAAAAAAAATCTGGTATGACTATCCCTTATGCATTGTTTGCAATGCCCATCAACTTTGTGTATAGGAAGTGTATTCATCCTGATAGATGCCATTACTCTAGGCATCACACACCGTGAAGTAAACAATATGAGGCTAAAAGAGGAAATAGTTGAGAGTGTTTCATATTCTCAATTTCTCATCTTGGCTAAATTTATTACGCAATAAATTGGTAATACCAACCAAATATTAGAATGGTATGAGACAATAAGTGTATGTCTCATATCAAACAGTCTGATGTTTACAATCCAAATTGTTTGATATGCGCATTCCTCAACCTTGACTGGCCAAAGTTATAATTCCAGGTGTGTTCAAGTGTGGGGCAAGCTTACCACAGTCAGTCACTATTGAGATACCTTGTTGTTGCCACTCTGCTTTGCAACATATTGTCTGTATGATACTGTGTGAAGTTGTATAAGTAAAATACTTCTGAATACTCTCACTGAGTAACTTTTGCGTTTCCTTTGGAAGTCACAGAAAACAACTAAAATCTCCAACCTCAGTCTACATTGGTGGAGTGATTAAGATAATGGTAATTGACTGATCAACAATATATTTGTATTTACTCTCCAATTCAAGACAATATATCACTGAATGATATTGTAAAAGGTTGCTGAAAATACCAAAGCAAAGTGGGAATGCAACATGCAGATGATCTGCATATGAACAATTTGACTTGGAGAAATTTGAAACTCAAGAAATCTGCCCTAAAATTAAGAAAATGTCTCAAAACACATGAAACTCCACAAACATTCCTAGAAAAGTCATACAAAATTCTTTTTCAAAAATTTTGGTAACTCTTATTGAAGAAATTGTGCTTTCAACAGTTACAAAAAAGAAACATGAATTTCATTTCAAATTGTGTAATTCATTATCCCAACTGGGCTATTTTCTTCATATTTTTCTTCTTCCAGGGTTATTTCTTTCATCTGTGCAAATCCAGTGTAGGAGGACTTCAGCTTTCTTTTGGGTGTTGGGCTCATTTTCATGCCTTCTGATCAGATTAGGTCTATTATTGTGTGTATTCATCTCCATTATTATCTTCTGTTCCTCGAAGTTCAAAATTATTTCAATTTTGGGGACATATTCATGATTTTTATGGAGAATTGATTGCATATGTTCCCATAGAACTCGATGAGCTAACACAATCTGACATACAGACATTCTTCTGACCTGAGGAGAAAGACCAAGCAAAAATCACATCCACATCTCATAAGATCCATACTGTATATTAGGTATCTCCTACACATATGTCTTCTCTGGATGGACCACAACATCCCTTTTATTTGCCTGGTGTCAGGCCGATTGATGACAAATAAAATAGTGAGAAAGAATAAACGCAGTCACTCAGCCTTTAACGGCCGGATCCTCTTTAGCAGAGTCCCTTTAGAATAATCAGCTTTATCCACACACGCATAAACCACAGAAGGATACGAGGTACCTAGAGGTACAAACAATCGCGCTAGGACGCAAGTATGAATTCACAGTCAGGTAAATCCACAAGCTCTCAGTCGCAGCTCTTGAGATGTATTGTTCTTCTTCCGAAGCCCCGAAGGCTTTGGGAGCCGGCGTTTGCTGCCAGAAATGATTATCTTTGTTCTTGACCCGGTTTACCGCAATGCGGTAAACTGGGTGCCCTATCCGCTTCCGGGTTGGCATGTAGGAGTTGCTGCGCGGTATACCCGAGCGAGGATGCTACGCTCGGGTTGCCGCGTGGACGCGACCCCACACCTGGTCAGTTTTCAGAGGAAAACCTTTTCAAAGGAACCGCTTCCATTTTGATAATACCTTTAATCTGCTTACAAAAACAATCTAAGAAAATTTGATGCTGCTGAAGTGCAGCCGAGTGAAGGTGCCGATCGTCGTGACAGGCATTTTGGCGGCAGTTTATGCTGGGGGTGTTGCAAGAGGCGTCTCTGTGTGTGCTGATACCGCCTCTTTGCGGCTGTGGGGACTGTTTCTAGTCGCCAGTTACGCCTTGAGCTTTGCTGGAAACATATTAAAGGCATTTGCGGAGGAATCTGTGATTGCTGGAGACTTCCGTCGACTGGCGAGGTAAGTGAAGTATACTCCAAATGTCTATGTACCAATAAATCATGGCGCGGAAATTTCCTTAGGATTTGCATGGGTTGACTGTGAATGATGCAGCACACTGAAAGACAAGTCTGTTGAGTGTGACGAATGCTTGGAGTATATGCCCGTATGTCAGAGCATTTCAATTATGGATCAGGTTTTCCCATAGGCTTCAATGGGAGTACTGTAATTCATTTTCCAGTTAATCAAAAATTAGGAATAAATCACCAAAAATCGAGTAAAAACATGTACCTCAACCGCAAGACGCAGCAAATTATGGTCTTGACTCTTGAGTCTTGACTCTTGGGGGAATTCAGGGAGGAACTGAGGAAAAATTAACAAATCCCCTGTGTAAGGCCTATGGGAAAGGTTACTACTTACCTAAAAAAATAAATTACTGCAGTTCCACTGCAAATACTGAACCACTTTCCAACACTAGGAACCCGCAGCCTAGGAACTGCAGAAAAATTAACACATGGAGGTTTGGATGGGAGAGGGTTTGTTCTCATCCTGAGGCAGAGTCCAGATTTTTCTGGGGGAGGCACATTTCAGTATGGCCAAATGTCACTGGATTGTCTCTTTATTAGGAAGGTGTGAGTCAAGAAAAATCCTGGCAAACAATATCCTATTGTCTTGAGAAATTCCAAATTTTAATCCTAAAGTAGGAATGCCAGAAAAAACACCACGCATAAGTGAAATACAGTGAGACCCCAAGATGTGGACATGATTGGTGCATCAAGAGTGTCCCTAAGTCAAATTGTTTTTTTTTCTGTAGACTTACATTGTATACTTTTTAATTGGTGTTTTATGTACAAAATACTCACCATAATTCCATGAAAATAAAAATTGTCTCACAATTAACCATAATTCCATGAAAATGAAAATTATCTTGCAATTTAAACTGATTCCAATCAATATATTTCAACACAATACAGGCATTTGGGGAATTCAATACCTCTGTACAGTACCTAGAAATTTTGACATTCTCTAAAAAAATAATATTCCATTAAAAAAGAGAGAAGGAAGTCCCTGTATGCTGAAAGTAATTTTTTAAATTAGCTTAATGGATGGTAAATTTGTGACAGAAATGCCCAAGAATGTTTCTTACATCAATTTTAGGGTTGGAAATATCTGTTTCTTGTAATTTAGCCTGAAATGTATTTGAAATTTTATAACAAAATGTCCCAATGTTGAGTCAGTGTCCTCATGTCAGGCCCTTTTTATTAATTTTTTATGAGAAAATAAGTGTCCCTACATTGAATTGTCTGCAGGTCAAGGTGTCCGCATGTGGGGGTCTCACTGAATATACAGAAGTTTACAGGAATAATCTTCTGAAGGATTAGACAAAGTATCTCTTGTTTCCAACTGAGTCCTTGGTACAAAAATACAACTTTTTAATATTTCAGACTCAGGAGCACAATTAACATTTTGCAAAAATATTCCAACTTTGCCACACAAGGATTGAACGCAATGGCTGTATTATCCTATCCTAATTTTCTTCTCTCTTTTATCTTCAAACCACTTTCTAATAAAGATGGACTTTCTCTACAACAATCTCGTCTAGATTGAATTTTTCTATGCTACACATTGTTTGCAGTCCCATACGGTTCTCTCCTCATGTTATATAGGAGTGATCTATACAACAAGATTCTCGCTACACTGATTTTTTTCTGGTTTCTGGCATTTTTTTTTGCAGAGAGACTCCACTTTTATTGAGATTTTTGATAACCAGGAAAATAATTTCGGGTCACTTTCTCTTTGCTTTCTTCCAGTAATGTCGCTTCATTTTCAGAATAACGAGCCTGTATGCATGCATGGTGTCCTGGTCGCTGCTGCTGGCCCACGTGAGCTCTCATTACGGCCACACCAAGACGCGGGTGGCGGCACTGGTGAGTGCAGCCGCCTTGCCCCTTGCATCCGCATTATTGCTGTGGCGAAGACCAGCTGGGCCGCAATTGGGCGCCGATGCCGCCACTGCGCTGCTGGCGTCCTTGACCGCCGTGATGGCGGGCAGCGAAGGCAATGAAAGCCTGTGGCGAGGCGCCGTGTTCCACGCCATGGCCGCCATCATGTTCGGCACCAACTCGGGGACGCTGTTTTACTTGGCGACTGTGCCGGCCAACGGGGCACTAGCTCAAGGCTTTGGTTGTTGTTGATACATCACAAATTAAATCGGAGTGACGCCTGGATGATATCGAGTTGGATATTTTCTCATTTGTCCTCCCACACACACCGCCCCGACTGGTTCTGAGAGGGGCTGTATACATACAGTATTGTTTGCTGTGTTTCTCTCCCTCTCTTATCTTTTTCGCGTATTTTTGTACTAATTTTGTTTTCGTCAGAAGCGGGTTTCGTTGGCTCTGTCATTTCTGCGACATCTACATGACAGTTTTGAGAACTCCGCTTGTGTAATATCTAGTTTAGGTGTCGCAAATAAAACCACATCGATCCAAATACAGTAGAACAGGGCATTCAGTCAAATGATCCTTTCAGAGTTTATCAACCTTTTCAAATGCAATTTTCCATAAAATATAATTTTGGCACAGATGTGCATGATATAAATCTGCAGTAGTGAATCACTGGACTTGTTGAATATGTCCACAATTTGTTTTGGATCACAGAAACTATGTACAGTACAAGAATACAGAATCTTGCTCATTCTTTGCAGATTCTTCACAAATTATTGAGTACACTGACTCAACATAAGGAAGCAGAATTGAATAGTGGGATATTCTAAAATGATAATAGAATATTAGAAAGTATAGAAACCGTTCAACATAGAGATCACACGTAGTACAGCATTTTAAATTGAACAAATTTTTGCACATGCAACCAAACATATGAAAACTACAATGTCAATCTTGATGACATGAATACTGTTTTCAGTTTTTTCTCAAAATTTAAAGAAGACTGCTGCTTTAGACAAAGGAGATGTCAGTTTTTGTTGAATTTTTCCTTCATGTCTTGTTGGATTATCTGACTAAATCACAGGACTTGACGCATGGGCAAGACCGCAAGAGAAAAGCAAAAAATGTAACTTTATGTGCTTTGAGAGGGAATGAAAGATTAATTGGACAAATGACCCCTTGCGTCCAAGTTCAAGATTCTGTCAACTCATTCAAGATGCTTGAAGCAAGAAGCAATTCAATGCCGAGAATATCACCAATTTCAACTTCCTGTAATTTGAAAAGATTTTCTTCAGAAACAAGTCAAACAAATGAGGTTCTTTCCCTGGCTCAAAACTTTTTTAATTTGAACTTTTGACTGATTGCTTGCAGTTTGACTTGAAGATGTTCCACTATATTTTCAACTACTGCATGACACAACTTTTGGAAGAGTTGAACACTTAGGAAAGGTTGACTGTACAAAAGAGATGTATAAAATTGTAAAAAAGCCAGAGTTTCACTTCAAGGAGTTATCACAAGGATGATGCATTTGTTTCCACTATACTGCAGGATATAGGTGGTACCCCCAATTTGACCCTGATCTGTTGCCAGGCTAGGGTCAATTATAAGCAGTTGAATTGTGAGACCATGACAAATACAACAGTTTCTACATTGCATTTGGTTTTTGCATCTCTCATCAGGTCAAATTGCCAGTCAAACTCCCAGAAATTTAACCAACAAATTGCAGAATGATGGTCAAATTGAAGGTTATTGAATAGCAAGGTATACCACCTGCATCAGTAAGATTGTAAGCATAGACATTGGAATGTTTCCTTAATAAGTGTAGATAAATGAGCTACCAGCACATTTTGATAAAGGAAGAATCTCAATGTGGACTGATGGATACTTCACTTTTAAGTACCACTTGATTAAATTTTTCCAAGAAAATGCCTCAGATACTTCACTTTCAAGTACCACTTTATTCAATTTTTCTAAGAAACTGCCTCCTTCAAAGTGCTGTATACTGTCCTGCACCTTAATATCAAAATTTGGTCCTGGAAGATTGACTTATTTCTGGCAACTACAGTCAAACCGCATTGAGATGCCCCCTGATAAAGCGCCACCCTAGGCAACTGCCAAAATTTTGAATGAGACAAATCTCCTCTATGTTAAATTCTATAGAAAACCTCAATGAGATGCCAACTGCCATCTGCCAGCATTAGTGATGAAACAAAAGTGATGTTTCCAATTAGTTTTGTCTTTGTTACAATGCCAACATTGGGGTAGAATTATAATTTCTACAAAGGATCTTGTATCTGTAAGAATAAAAAATAATAATGATCATTTTGTTGAGGATTTTGAAAAAATATATTGACCTTATCTTAAAATTTGAATAAATTGATGCAGGAAAATTTATTTTCTGAAAGAGTAATCCATTGATCACAGCAATACTCTTTGGAAAATTACAGAAGTTTCTGTACATAACTTGTATCTATATGTCTTTTGGAGTAAAATTGAGTATTTTTGATCAAATACTAAAAATTAAATATTTGATAAACCATCAACCCCTTTAAGCTGCCAAAATTGCTCTTGAAAAATGGTGGCATCTTAACATGGTTTGACTGTAGTTGGTTCATGATTGTTGACAATAGTTCCCAAGACAGGCATGTGGAAAGCCCAATGCCCTCATGCCAGCCCATCAGAAGTGAGTATAGCTTGCAAACAACTCTCTGTATATGCAGTAAGTGATTCCAGAAAATAAATTATACAAACCCTCAACACAATGCACTCATTTTGAAATAAGCTATTCTTATGGCTATGTTAGTGTATCCATGCTTGCTTATGCAGAACTTTTGATATTTTTTGTTGCCTAGCATGATGCAGCAAGAAGATTCAAATGGGAGGATTTTTAAACAGTCCACAGTCCTCAGGTCCTCACACAATTTTTGAGAACAGGTTAAAAATTGGGTAACAGAGCTCATCCAATTCTCTCATAAATGCTTATGTATACAGTTCTGTAGTCAGTTGGCATTTTGGAATGTATTTTGCAGAAAATTTATGTTCTATATTAGTGTATTGTATATGTTATCTGTTTTTCTTTTCAAAATCTTCGCCCTGAATTCATCAAGACCAAGTGGGAGGCATCCTATACATTCATACAAGGATCACAATTGGATTGCGCATCATTTTTCTTGGAGTTCTTTTAGAAAACAATTGTTTGCAACATGATTTTAATAATTATTAACAAAAAACATCCTATTTGCTTTTGGTTTAGGTCTGTTTTGGTGAAAAAGATGATGTCACTCCATTTAAGAAAATAAAACTCTACTCAATGTTTAATAACCCTTGGATTGCAGAGAGTTCCTTTCCATATACCAGGGCAAAAGTGCACTTTTCTGGTGTGGGTGTGCATTTCAGTTTTGCACGAGGAAGGGCAAAGTTGGATATTTTCCACAGATAACGAGGGCCCTGAAATTTTCCCAAGTTGGACTGTTTTTAGGACCTCCAAACTAAGACCCTGGCTTTCAAGTTTAAGGTTAATCCTTGAATGATGCAAATATACAAGATGAGAAATAAAATAAAAGTCAGCCTTGAAAAGGCCTTTTTTCATTGCTGTGTGGAAATTTTCTGCCGAGAGCCAAAAAAAACACCAGGATTTTTCTGGACTCAGCCTGGCAAACACTGTCATGAGTTTTTTTTTTAATGTCATCCTGAGTTTCACCCAACTTTACTGCAGAAGGGTTAAAGATTTTTTTGACAATAATAAAACCAGAACATTCCCAAAAACAAGCTTTCAGGATTTCCACCACGGATATTTTTTTGACTTCCCATCCAGTGCGTGTGGCATTTGATTTTTATGCAACTGCGCACGTTTTTTCTTGATTATATAAATAATTGAAGACAAAGTACTTGTTTCTACAGGCAAAGATTTTGAGTGACTTTTTCTGGTACACAAAAGTCTCCAATGGGTTGGCATAAAAAAATTCATTCTTTCCTGACATCCCTCTCACACATTTGAGACTTCCATTCAAAAAATTTGTGCATCAGCAAATTCGAATCTGCCTGGAACTACAGTACGTCCTTTTACTGGCCGATGGGCAGAAAAATTTCTCTGACGGCCAAAAAGCTGAACAAGGGATTCCACAAAGTTTTTCAGCTTCATGGAAAGCCTCGTCAAAATTTGAGCAAATATTTTAAAGCGTTCCCTTTCACTCGTTCTTTTTTTGCATTTGTGGAGAAATCTTACATAGACAAGCTTCTGCTGAAGGACTCATTTTTTTTCAATACAAAAGAAAAAATTTAGTAGATTAAAAAATTAATCTAAAAAACCACGTTTTCAAAANAACAAACAGACAAGAAAGCGAGTTAATAAAAACGTGTTAAAATCAGGGATTTCAGGTGATTGATGCCACATGTGCTGGTTGTTGTTGTGACCCAGAGGATTTATTATTGAGAGCATTGGCACCTCTTATGAAACTTCCGTCTTGTTTCGTCAGTGGTCTCAGTTTCGCCTTGATCCGCTTGCTTGTCACATATTGAGAGAATGTTGAAGTCCAACAGTAGGCAATCATGGCTGGAAAAAATGCCAAAATGTTAGACATGATTTAATTCGCAGATCCAACTCTTGGTGATGCATAATTGTGCTCTGTTGTCATTTGTGATCAAGGATCACTAAGGAACACAAATAAAAATACATTAAATTAAATCAGCCTTTTGAAGACCAAGAACACATATTCCAGGGGGTTCCTTGAATATATTTTCCTAGTTTTTTGATAATTTGATTAACAGTTTCAGCAGAGTTGAATAGATTCAAGAATTCCAAAGAATAAACTAAAACAATGCACACAACATATTTAGATTACGCAATTCACTAGCATGCAGGAAAAACACAGTTTTGTGCCCTCGAATCCTTTAAAAGGAAAGAAGATGATTGTCCAAGAGTTCAGGACAGACTGACTCTTAAATTCAAATTATCTAGAGCTGCTTATATGATTTTCTTGGAAGTTCCTGTTCAGGTGGTCTGACCAGAACATTCCACAAAATCCTTGGATATTTTCTGGCCTCTGATTGTCTACAAATAGAAAAATTAAAAAAAAATTTGATGCACTGCATCATCAGCTGATGCAACATCATTTATTCTCCTCAACATCATTTATTGAGACATGTCACAGTCAAGGGATTTAGTGTTTTGATTATTTAAAAATAAAATGGTTTTCTGCCTGATGCGGAAGTGAAGGATTCGCTTTTCGAGATTTCCAATAAACACTACTGTCATATACGTAATATTCAGAGAATAATGAGGCAATACTGGAAATCACAAAAGAGCCATTTTGGTTTAATCAAACACCAATGCTAACATCTGTATGCTATGTATGCTAACGTACATATTCAGATAGTGTCTCACCAAGGATTATCCAGTAAAGCCCAGACAGACTGCCCCAAAAGGAGGCCTCATCCTCAGTTTGGGCAGAAGTTGAAACCCAATAAATGTTGTAAATCCCGAACCCGGCGCCAACAATGAGCAGGAACATGTTCTTGGCCAGCCAAGGAATCAAAAACTTATTCTTGTCCTGAAGAGATTCATCAATAAACACAAGCACCAAATGTTGTTTTTTCAATGAACATGTTTTTTGATGAAGTCAAAGAAACTCACTGAGTAAGCTCCATAAGCCAGAACCACTGACACCACGAGGTTCAGGAATGAAGAAGTGATCGCAGAAATGAGCCCAGCATTCCAAACTATACAAAATGGAAAAAAAGATATTAAGCAGTGCTACCCAATTCTGATGTGGCCAAATTAAGGCCACAATTATGCAAATTTTGTGGCCGAAGACAACATGGCAGAGGCGAGGAGTCCTTAAAGGCCTCATCAGCAGAAAATAATTTTTTTGGTTCAAAATAATCCCCGATCAAAGAGATAGACACATTTACTCAGATATCAGGGACACTTTTTTCAAAATCAATTAGGGAAAAAGAGTGTACAGTATATTCCTTTTCAGTGTGTATACATCATGTGGTACCTCACAATTCAACCATCCCGCAATTGGACAGTTTATTTTTCTGGGAGGTTGTCTCAATTTGACCTCTTCTGCACAATTTGACCTGTGTAGAGTCATTAAACATTAAATGCCATGTGGAAAACATGCCATTTTTTTTACTTTTTCTTGCAATGTGACTGCTTTGCAATTCAACCCCAGTCCAGCAATGGATTATAGGGTCAAATTCCAAGGTACCCCCAGAATAACAAAGTCTTCAAGCATTTTAAAATCATGGGAGCTCATGATACTCACTCATTTATTGGAATTTGCTGAAAGATTGTCTATAAGGATTGAATATCATGAGCACCTAAGCTTTTAAAATGCAATGCAGTAATTATTTGCTGAAATGTCTTCAACATTGCCTTTAAAGATTATTTCCAATGAAAGCAATAAACAAGTAATTCAATTGGGGTTAAATTTGTCAATATTTTAATGTATTTTAGTTTAAAAATTAAGCACTTTCTTAGTAATTTAACATGAGGTGACTATTACTCCAGGGTGTGTTGTACTCCAGTACATATAGTACTTCAGTGCCATGCATTGAATCACAAGAATATAGCCTTTCAAAATGTTTGAGGTGTGAAGCAACATTTTCAATTTTTGAGTTCATTGGCCAATATAGTTCTCAAATAATTGTAGCTGCCATATTTATAATTATGGGGAAGGGGCTGAGGGATAGATGAATAATCTTTAAAGGCTGGATCTGGCCCACAGTTTGCATGCTTGTCCACATTAATACTGGTGAACTCTCTCTCTAAAATTCTCTTGTCTACAATATTTTCTCTGTACAGTACAGTATATCAAATTTTACTTTGGTACTATTGGGTTATCTTGCAACACGTTCTCATCTTCAACCAAATTCTCAGCAAAAATTTTTCCTCGGTCCTTTGGTTTTTGCTGTTGTGGAGAGTGGACCTGTTCAACTTTGACTTCATTTCGAATTCCAATTCCAACTCTTCTATGAAACTGATGTTACATTCCGGAATGTTCAGATGCTCTTTATCAAATGCTCATACTGATACTGACCTCCTTTGGAGAGAGAATAAAAGTCTTGGGCTTGCTGGGCAATGAGCAACGTTTGATGTTCTTTTTTAGTGTGCACCAGGTGAAGCCAATACGACGCACCGCTGATCACCACAATGCAAAATGTCTGAAAAATCAGGATTTGTAAATACAATTTTCAGCCCATAAAAGAAGAGTTTCCCAGGATTTCATTTACAAATTATAGAAAGATTTCTCCGAAATCACAGAGCAAGAATAGTTACTTGCATGATCTGAGGAATAAGAAAGCTACTTACTACATTTGGTTATATGGTGCAGGATCTTTTACAACAGGAGAACCAAATTTGGCCATTAATCTCAAACATTATCCAAAAATTGCATTCTCAAATTCTCAAATATCCTACTCAAATTTGCAGCAACAATTTTTCTGCATATTTTACAGACGGATTTAAAATTTAATTTCCATTTAAACAACGTGTCTTACCATAAATAGAAATTTTAAAATGGCAATAACAAAAATATATAAACTAATGAGTATACAGTATTGAAATTCGATATATGAAAGTATGATACAAATGATCCAAATAATAAAATCAGATAAGCATTTGTTTCAGATGGTATTATTCAGTTTGAAAAGAATGTTAACAGCTGGTATATGCAGAAGATTCTGAATTTAGTGCCACCTTTCATTATTCATTGGCAATTTCTAGCACTAGCATGGATTGGGAATGAATTTTGATCATAACGTAATAAATATTTACACTGTGGTCTTGGCTAAAGTGAAAAGAATGTGTTCCAGAATAAAGCTTATTGTCAATTGAGACCCAATGAGCACAAAAGTCTCCAAAAAATGTCCGGAACTCATCCAAATGAGTTCTACGGACATTTTTTGGAGAACTTCTCCAAAAAAACTGTGCTCTGGCGGACACATTTTGAAGAACTTGTCCGCCAAAACACAATTTTTTTCTCTGGCAGACAAGTTTGGAGAACTTTTTTCCGCCAGTGTACAGTTCTCTTGCGGACATGTTCTCCAAACTTCTCCGCAAATTTTGGATAACTGGTGGACAAGTTTGGAGAAATTATCCGCCAGTTTTTGGCACCAGAAACTGGTGGATAAGTTCTCCAAAGTTGTCCGCAGTTTATCCAAAATTGGCGGACAAGTTTGGGGAACATGTGGATTTAGCTTGTGACTTGTCTTTACAAGCTAAATCCACAAAAACCAAGCAAGACTACATGAAGGGGTCTGTGGCTGTATGGCTACGGCGCCAGACACTCATGCAGGAGTTCCTGGGTTCAATCCCTGGGAGAAATAGGATATTATTTAAGAGGTGAGATAGGTAAATATAGAACTCTAGATATAAATATACAGGGTAAGTTATATACAGGTGTAATTAGCATGCTAGATATAATAATCTGTAAAATAAGATAGTTAAGATGATAGTAGGAATAATATAATTCACCATTAATTACAGGCAAATTAATTCAGCTTGTATAAAATGTAATTTGTAGAGACAGAGAAGCTGACACTATGAATATTGAACTGGAAAACTTTTATTCCAATATTATTTTGATTTAAAAAAATATATATATATTTGGAGGGAACTGGAACAATTTTTGGAAGGGGGGATGAGGGCGCGGACCTCATGAAGCAAAATATCCGAAAACATGATACACAAAAATATATATATGCAAATCTGTTGTATATTGTATATACCTCTGAAATTCGTATTTCAGAGGTGCGGCAGCGCGGATATGTGTGTGGATAACATTCGTCACTGTCAAGTGTGAGGGGGAGATTGGATGACTTTTGGATCAGAATCGGACATGTTGTCCGATTTCCATCCAAAGCAACTTGTCCGCAACTTGTCCTTTTTTGGCAAGATTCGCGGACAAGTTGCTTTGGATGAAAATCGGACCCAAAACAGACATTTTCATGCTCACTGGGGAATTGCAAAAATTTCAGTTTTTCCTCATGAAGAAAATTGCAAATTCTTGCTCCCCAAAAACAACGAGTTGCTTGTTTGTAAGCAATTGCACAGCATATCAACCAAATATCATGCTGTTTTTTTTAGGAGGAAAACATTTTATAGCAGGGGATTTTGGGGCCAACAAATAGTTGTATAGGTTAATTCATAATCATAGAAAGAGTTATTGCTGTACAGTTATTTTCGTTGCATTGACGTTGAAAACACATTTTTACTTTTTTGAGGGCTTACTTGTGATTTTCGACAAATGGGGCCAAATAAATAGAGTCAAACCCTAATTTACTGTCATAATGTTTCCTATACCGGGAAATTGTATACTAATACTGTATAGGCAAGGATGGCACTAAATGGAAAATATTTCATTGAAGTAAAGTTTAGTTGAGGGCTTTGTAAAAAAGGCTTGTTTGGATCATTGTTTGGCCACAAAATTTGTTTATAAGAGAGGGAGAGTCACAGCAGATAAGTTAAGGCTCAGATGAACTGTTTTTACTGCATTTCAATTTATTTAGTAGCACAAAGTACAGTATACTGTATTGGATTCTGTGCATATTGCATCAAGTGAAGAAGTGGAATTGTTTCTTGCAGTTTTGTATCAACCTGTCAATGAAAAATTGAAAACACACAGCCACTAGTATCAAGATGAGGTCGAGGGATTTTTAATTTTTTTTAATGTGACTATCTCAGGTATTGAGATACTCTTCCTCTGGAGGACATCCAAATAAATCCACCCATTCGAAAGTGAATTCAGAAATGGAATTTTAAAAATTATCCTCTGGGTAGGCATGTGACTCTGAATCAGACACTAATAATATTTGAAGAAGTGTGCCTTTATTTCTGGGATTTTTCCCTAAACTGTATTTCATTCAGGATCAGGACTTGGAAATTTTTTGGCACTAGGTGAGTTGCCACCAGCTGGGTTGTTCATTGCACCACAAATAACCGAATTGAAAGCAAAATTGAAATTGCAATGCTTCCAATAATATAAATAGAGTTACTGGCAACTTTACTTGTGATTGTAGTTAACCAACAAAATCTCAATCAAAATTCTTTGCATAATTTTTGGTCTTCGGATAAATAATTTTTAGGATGAAAATTCAATAATACAGCATTTAAATTCCAAATAATGTAATCCCTTTGAAATTTTGGATGGCAGCATAGTTCTCCTCCTGTCACATAGATGGGGGAGGTAAGAAGTATGGCGGCGCCCATCAGGAGTCAATTACCCGTGGAAAATTGTCACCTAGACATTTCACCAGTTTTCTACTCACTGCCACTCACTTCCACGCCAGCCCACTTACCTCCACACCACTTATTTCAGGGTTTAAAATTTTGATTAAATCAAGATCAATCACAAACAAAATCAAAATTGCAATGCTTGAGATTTTGATTGGGGAATGATTGTATCATGCATCAGGGGCATTACAATTTCAATTTTGGGAGAAGATTACAAACAAAAAGCAAGCGCAAGTGGGCAATATATTTTATTGCAATCAACAACCCTGGTTGATGTCATAAATTGGGGATAATTCTCACAAACACAACGGAGTGAAATTCGTGTCAGAAAATCTTGTGGAACTAGGCAAGGATGGCACTAAATCAATGGTTGACTGCTCTATGTTCCCATGGGCATCTGCTTTGGGAAAATATGATCCAACATATGTGGACCCTCTGAGAAGGGACAAGACCCAAGCAGAAATTCTGTTCACATCACTATGGCCCCAAAGCTATTATTCACATCATCAAAATGTATATTCAATTGTATTTTTAATTGTTAAATGATCTCACCATCCAAATGGCAGCAATGGCTATGACGCCGTCTCTCCCACAATAGCAGCAAACTCTGGGCACTTCTTCAGGCGGTGTTGCCCCAATTCGCCCCATTTCACCCTTTTGCTGCCCCTTTTCTGGGCCACAGAAGTAAATTCACCCTTCAACCCAAATCCATCCGACTGTATTGAATGATCGCTTATCCTCGAATTCTGTAATGCCTTTTGGGGAGAAAAATGAGGGATTGTAAAGTATTTACATAAAAAAAATTTTGCAAATAAATTACTGTATGACTTAATTGGCTACTCAACATATGAAAAGACAAATGTTCTTGTGGCTCTGGTGCATGGTCAATGAATGCCACGCAAGTGAATTCTGTTTTCAGTGATTTATGCAGATCTTTAAATTTCCTAGAATAATACCTTTTAAGTGAGCAAACGTCAACAAAATATAACAAACAATAGGGTTCTACCTCTGGCAGCATGGGAGAGATTTTTGCAGTAATTTACTATTTTTCGTGCAGACTTGGATTTTTGAATGGTACATGGGATACAAATGAAATGAATTGAATTTATCTGAGTACTGTTATCAGACATCGAAAATCCTTTTCACATATCCCTTGAAAGTATTTAAGTGAAAGTGTTATGCAATATGGAAAAAATTGACTTGAAACCTTGAACAGTATATGCACAGTTCATCGCCAAAAAAACCACAAACTAAATTTAATCATTCCCTTATATTCCATGAGATTTATTTTTATGCCGTATTCCTGAAGTTCAACAGTTTTCACACAATTTTAATGCGATTCAAATAGTTTTGAACACTCGCGAATCACCGGAATCCGCCACTCTCCGAATTTTGAAGCAGCATTTCAAGAAAAGACTTTTGATTCGAATTTCTTTACGATATTTCTCGACACTTTCTTTAGCAAAGTGCAGAAAGACGCTTCAGAACTTCACTGTCGTTTCGTTCTATGGAACATTAGTAAAATAGAAATGATATCCCTTGATATGCAGCATTGGAAAATTGCTTAGCCGATCAAACGCGGGTATGACATCAGAGAGAGAAGATAAGCCTGACCGCGGAAAAGATATGGTTCCTAGTTATCTTTCTGCCAGTGCAGGCTTGAAAGTGTTCTGTTAGCAGTATGTTTGCCTAAGTTTCTTTTATCAGCATTTTAATTGATATGGAAGCTCTCCCATGTAACCCAATATGGCTGATGAGAATGTCTAGTCCAACCATCAGATAATTTATGATTGCAGTAACTCATCTTGCCCTTTAGTGACACAGCAGGTGGTACCTTAGAATTTGACCTCTTGGAATTCAACTGTCCCAGAATTTGAAGGTCAAATTTTTTGAAGGCCAACTCACCATTTGGCCTCTCCCAAAATTTTACTGGTTTCAGCCTATTTTCTAGAGTTTTTGAGCTGTTTTCCCTCTATTTTACTGAGTGTCTTGCTATCTGACCCTTTTGAAATTTGATCATATAGTCCAGCAATCGATCAGGGTTAAATTGCGGGGCACCACCTGCTGCATATGGCTCACCACTCACCAGTGAGCATGTACAATGGACCATTGGTTAACCCTTCTGCGGAAAATTCAGACCTTTCTTTTTTTGGAAATTGCTGATGTATTTCAAAAAGACATTTCAAAAAACTATGACAGTGTGTTCAGAGTGAAATCAAAGAAATTCCTTCTTTTTTTGCTCACCAGCAGCATGGAAAATTTCACACAGAAATGAAAAAAAAGCCTCTGCAAGACTGATTTTTTGTATCCCTTAATTGGCTTGTATTGTTGCAGCATCCAATGATTGATTTTGAACCTGAAAGCCAGGATCCCAGTGTGGGGGTCACTGCAAAGAATCCCATCCTTGGAAAATCACAGTAATGATTCCATCTTTGGAAAATAACAGTAACTCTTTGTCCCTATAGGTAATTCTGATTTTGCTGATCTCCACTCAGCACTTCTGCAGGGGTTTGTTAACCAGCGCATATGGAGATATGAAATTTGGACCCACCCTAGACAAGTCCAATTTTTCCCCGGAATGTAAAGGAAATTTCTGCTGCAGAAGGGTTAAAGAACTTAATTGGCTGTAGAAACCATTCTGTTGAACTACTTTTATTTCACCAGAGCATTCACTAGAGAACCAATTAATTCGCAAAATGAATTTTTAGCGCCCAGAAAACCATTTAAAATGTAACTACACGTTTTTGGATGTCAAGGACTGAATAAGAATGACCTACGGTAGCATACTGTGTGTGTTCACATCATTTTTCAAGTTGGGATGGGAATTTAACTGATGAGACCACACAAAAAAAGATTCACATCCACAAAAAAATCACTCATGCTAAATGTCTCCACATATTGGAATGTTAATTTTTCATTGCCTTGAAGTACTGTATTAAAGTTGTATGATTTGTCTTGGGTGGTATTTGGAATGCAGGATGCAGCACAGAACTGCCAGTCAGCTTTTCCAAGGGGACTATAGCTCCTGAAAGGCAGCCACTATTTTTCAGCTTTATATTGACAAAATTTTAACTTTCATCTATTGAGAAAGAAGTATTCTTTGGAATCCCTGCACCTGGTGGAGTCCACAACTTGTTGAGAGGGCTAAATTGAAATGTGTCTGCGCACAAAAGAAGGGTTCAACTTACTCTGCATTTTTTGGATGTTATTGTGTCAAATTGAAGCTTGGTTTTTGTTTGTGTAATGCACAGTTTTTTTTTGCTTTAAAAAACACACGTGAAAACTACCTAAAGAATTATTCATTTTGAAAACTTGATAAACCATTTACTTTTGATTTAATAAGAATTCATTTGTTCAGCAAAAATGATCCCTTCCACTCTTGGCATCACTAAAATGCACTTTATACATGCTGTTGGGCCATGCCGGGGCTGCTTTGTAGCCCCTTGTAGCGTCTTTGCAGAGAACTTAGAAACTGGTACTGTACCTGGCACCAAGAGGTATGGATGAGCAGGATGGAAGCTCCTGCTACCATCTGCCAAAAAGTGCCTGCTGCCAAAACTGGTTGTGAAAGTTGTTTGGACTGAAGTTGTAGAGGAAGCCAGTGGTGCCCAGAAATAGTCACTTGCTGACTTCACTAGCTGAAAGAAGCATCTCCCTGAGAGCTCCCAATTGTGGTTGTCATTATTCTGATTGTTCTGCTTAGGTTCCTGACCTGTTGTGTTGTGAGACTGTGTATGTGAAATTGTCTGTATTGTTTGCCTGACTGCTTGTTAGAGCATTTGGATAAAGTGGTCTTCTTGGGACTCCTGTAAAGAGGATCTGGCCTCTTAACCCTTGGGTGGCAAAGTCAGACTTTTTCCGCAAAATTTGGTGTCAGTATGAGAAGCTTTTAAAAAAATTCATAACAGTGCATCCAGGGCAAAGTTGGGAAAAATCCTGGCGTATTTTTTAAATACTGCAGAAAAAAAAGTTTGCCCCAAAAATGAAAAAAAGCCATCTCCAAGGCTGAGCTTTTTTCATCTCATCCCTGGATTAGTTACATTATTTTCAGCTTCTTGGTCCTTTCATTTTGGGCACCAGACAAAGGGTTCCCATTTAGAGGCCACAAAAGATTAGCGGAAAAAGTCCAACTTCGGGAAATCACAACAACACATTTTTGCCGGATAAAGTCTGACTTTGCCCTAGGCCACCTGGCTGGGCTTTCATGGCCTTCAACAAAATTATAACCTGGGCCCACCCAAGAAAATCTGTACTTTGTCCTGCAATGGGAAAGGACCTGTCGCCGCGGAAGGGTTAAAGGCTGATTGCCCTGTTTGTTTATTTCATCAGTTCTTTGTGGAATCCGGCCCCACACATGCCTTCTTACAGAGGACTTTGACATTTCATACCTACTTTAACCAGTTGATGATGAGGCAATCTGAATTTAAAGACAATTTTACCTCTCATTTTATCAGGAGCCCCCACCCCCCTTTCCAGGTATTTCCAAAGCCCAATGCATGCCTGTGTACTTTTTAAAGAGCCACCAAAATCTCTGATATATGTTCAACTGTATGCATAAAACTATAAAATATATTTAATCTACAGTACTCATTTTCAAAGGGAGCTCTTAAGACATCGCATTTTTTCGATTTCATTCAGCTCTGGCGAATGCTGTTATGTAATGTACTTGTGGGATTGGTTTTTTATATAAGTAGCAAACTGTTCTGCGTTTGGTTTCCTGAATCCTGCAGTTGCTTTTTTGTTACAGAGACTTTCTTGCAGAAGTTTGACAGATTCCTAAATTTTAGAAATATTGTCAGCACATGTGGCACAAAAAAGACTCCATAGTGCTCCATGACCTTTTCAGCCCTTTTTCCCAGAAATGATATGAACCATTCAATAATAGATAACTTCGACTCATCCTAACTTCGCATTGATGCGCTGCATGACACTGTAATTCCCATAAGGCCTCAAACTGTGATAAGATGGTGGAAAAAGCTGATAACTTTCTCAATCTACAAGTTTTTTATATTGCAGTATTTACTGATGCAGCCTAAAATTCTTTCACATTGTTTCAATTTTGGAAAAAGACTGGTCCCTCTTTCAAGCGGTTGTGAAATTTCTATTTTAGGTTCAGAGCAAAACAATTGTTTTCTTTTAGATACTGTATATTTGATATGTCTACTACAATTTTTTGACGAGTCCTTGTAAATTTAATCTGTTAAAAATTAAATCAATCTCCAGTCATCTTATTCGGAGATTGCTTAGCAATTCAGGTAATCATTGTGTTTCATCACAATACCATCGCAAAATTTTCCCTTTTGTCTTTGTTGCTTGAACATTTTAGTTATACCATGATTGTAAATGCTGATTCCTATTTTGTCTTTCAATGTGTGCTGGAGAGTTCATGGCATTTCACACTGAAGCTTCATAGTATATAATGATGCTTCAGAGATGCTAGAAAAATGCGTGCTCATTTGAATTATAGAAAATTAATCAATTATGCAGCAAATTGAAAATACATTGAAAAAATCACTACAGCATACTGAAATTTTTCAGATTCTTTTGTCAAGAATCCAAATGGTTGTTAGAGTACAATGAGTTCCCACATGTGTACATAATTGGGGATTGAATCTTGTTCCTATATGTTGGCATGTCAACATGTTGGATAACATTTCCCTTGGACTTCAATTGTTTAGTTTATTTAATTGGCTCTTTTGTGTTGTTTGAAATTTTGTAAAATGTCCAACAAAGTATTGAGTAAAATACTTTTTCTCTGATTCGAGATACAGATGCAGAAGAAAATTTAACATAATCTGATCTTCTGACTTTTAAAGGGAGTTTAAAAATAAAAGATCAGCAGAAGTCTTTCAATGCTCCAAGCAGATATGATGAAGGAAATAACTCTGATGATGATAAAAGTGCAAAATTACCTTTCTTTTGATGAATTTTAGTGAATTTATAAAAACTTCATTTTTAACCCTTGGATGATGCAGGGTTCCTTTTCACAGCGCAGCAGAGTTGGGATTCTTTGGAAGCAGCGCATTTCAGTTTGAATGAATGGTCACTGAAATGCTACCAGGTTGAGAAGGCCTAAGTCAGGAAAAATCTGGGAGGCAAATTTTCAATTTTTTCATGAATCTCCCACGCAAATCACATACCATGGATGCAGGGAGAAATGCCACCTATGCAGTGAGGGATTTTTTGTTTATTTCTAATCAAAAATCCTCAGCAGGATTAGAAAAAAAAAATTAGACTTTTTCCCAACTTAGGCCTCGGTAAAAAAAGTAAGATTTTTAAATCTCCACTGCTCAGTAGCAAAAAAAATTGTAAAAATATCACAGCATTAACACACAAAAAAGGGTCAAGATTTTTGAACATGAAAACTGTAGCTCAATTGGTTCAAGATATCAAAATGTTTGAAATGAAATTTTTTCAATTTGTTGAGAAAAGGTGGTGGTGTCTATACATGCAGTGAGACCCCCAGCGGACACCTTGACATGTGGGCAATTTGACATAGGGACACTTATTTTCTCGTTAAAAATTTTAAAAAAATGCCCAACATGAGGACACTGACTCAGCCTAGGGACATTTTGTGATAATATTTAAAATACATTTCAGGCCAAATTACAAGAAACAGATATTTCCAAATTACAGTAAAGGCCTGACATGAGAACACTGACTCAACATAGGGACATTATGTGATGAAATTGCAAATAAGTTTCAGGCCAAATTACAAGAAACAGATATTTCCAACCCTAAAATTGATGTATGAAAAGTTCTTTGGCATTTCTCTCACCAAAATACCATCCATTTAGCTCATTTTAAAAAATTACCTCCAATTGCTTCTCTCTTTTCCACTTGAATGTTTTTGTTTACAGAGAATGCCAAAATTTCTATATACTGTACAGAGGTATCAGAATTCAATTCCCCAATTGTCCATATTGTATTGAAACATATGGATGGGAATCAGTTTAAAATGTGAGACAATTTTTATTTTCATGGAATTATGGTGAGTATTTTCTACATAAAACACCAATTAAAAAGTATATAATGCAAGTCTACGGGAAAAAAGACTTGACTTAGGGTCACTCTTGATGCACCAATTATGTCCACATCTGGGGGTCTCACTGTACTGTATATATATCTCAAGACATTGTCTAGATCTAATGGCAGATTTTTAGAGTTTCAAGTGCCCCTAAGTTGAGGCATCCACATGCCAGGGCAACAGCACTGTATCCCTAATTAAGGTAACACACAAAAAAAGAAGAAGCCTAGCTGTTTATTCATCCGCCAAAATCATCATTTGACAGAAGAATCTGGTTCTGCTCCAGCCAATCCTGAAAACAGCACGTGTCCTGTTCATCAACCCGATCAACATGCGTCCATTTCTCCAATACTTGGCCAATGAATTCCCGAACTGCTGAAACACTTGTGCCAACATTCGGGGCATCTTGTCTGCAGGTTCTGCCGTATTGAAGAGAAAACTTCTGCTTTTCCCGCTCTGCCAAAACGAACGAGTTCACTGCCACAAGCACGTCTTCTGATTGTGCTTGATGTTGGCTGCTTTCGTCATGAGTGTTGTTATTGTTTCCTAATGGAAGACTCACTACAAGTGGACCTCCACTGTCACCCTTCGAAAAGAAAAAAAAAAAAGAAAATGTGAAAAATGATATGACAATAAAATAGAATATGAATTTTAATGCTGCATTGGGATTATTTCTGACTGGGGAGAAAATTGGGCCAAATGAAGTTCCCTCATCTGTTCCTTGTGTGATTCAACTCACAAAACAAGCTCCTGTGCCATCTCCACCATAGCAAACATTGTAGTCTTCTATGTCCTCATGTTCGCCACCAGCAGACACCCATCTTCTGTGGCATTCACGTTGTTCCAGGACCTTCAGATGCGTCATTTGCAGGGTGTCAGAAGTCCTGACTGGTTTTGAGGGATATAATACAGACATTTTTGGATCACTCAATTCATTTTGGGTGTCCTATAAAGTGACTGAAGAGCAGGGCAAAAATTGATCGCTTTCTCAAGATTTTTTGCAAAAAATTACATTTTATTTATACGCTATTACAATTACTGTTTTATAAAAAAAAATAACATGGTAGCGTGTTTTTTGACAAGAGCCTCTGCTTGAATTTTTAAAAGATTAGTCATGGCAGCAAGTTTAACTTTTTTTTCAAGTTTTAATGCAGCATGTTTGTTGTGTTCTCAAGTTCACTTATTGTAGCAAGTTTTATCCACAGCCATACAATTACAGTCAGACCCCCACTTGTGGACACATCAACATGCAGACAATTTGACCTTTGGGCACATATTCTCCTATAAAAAGTGCATAAAAAAGGCCGAATATGTGGACTCTGACTCAACATGCGGACATTGTGTGCTAAAATTGCAAATGACTTTCATGCCAAATTACAAAAAGCAGACATTTCCAACTGAAAGACCTATGTAAGAAAAGTTCTTTGACATTTTTCCAATAATCATACCATCCATTTAGCCAATTTAAAAAAATTTCCTCCAGCATAAAGGGACTTCATTCTCTATTTTTGACTTGCATTATTTTTTATAGAGAATATGCCAACATTTCAATGTACTGTACAGACAAGGTACAGTAACCAATGCTTCAAATGTCTTTATTGAGTTGAATAATATTCATTCAAGCAGTTTGGATTGGCAAACAATTTTTACTATTTTTTATGGAATTCTGATGAATATTTCTTCCATAAAGCACCAATTAAATGTATTTAATGTAATTCTAAGGGAAAGCAAGACTTAACTTAGGGATACTTTAACTTTGGGACACTCTTGATGCACCAATTATGTCCACTTCTTTTGGGTCTTGTTGTAAACAATTTTCAAGTTTACTCTTTCATAATGAGAACTCATTTTCATTAAAGGGTACTGCTGATTATAGTTCTGCCTGGATTCAGTACCTATATAACTTGTATGATGCTGATGTTGAGTGCAATGGTACACTGGTTATACTTCACCTTTGATTTGTGCTCCTTTATTTTCCAAAGAAAAAAAATCAACATTGATACCCACATTCTCATATTTTCTTGGAGAATATCCAATAACTAAAGTCAACCCTTAATGTATTACTAACACCCTTGCTTCATAGCCCAAATTTTTCCTGAAGAAATCCTCATCTTCTAAACTATCTAAAGAGTGAAATGTGTGTAAATTGCCCTTGATTTATTGGTAAATTAGTTGCTTGAACTAATAAATTTCATTGTATAGTTATTGCGGTATATATGGCACAATACTACAGGTAAGGAATCTAAGGACCAGTCTGATCAAAGCCAAATACAGACAATGGAAGAACCAATCACAATTCACAAATGGTTTCAAGTTATGCAATGCATGCAGATTTGTACACAGCTTATCTTTTAAATGTCTTCAGTTACTTCAAGACAAAAAGTAAGTTGCATACAAATTTAGATAAAACACCTCATCAGCCCACTAATATTTGAATGCTTCAGGCAAGACTCACCCTGTCCACTTGTAACCACCCCCCAACCAGTGAGTGTGGCCCTGAGGCCAATGGCTGAGAAGTTCTCCGCAGGTAAATGCAGCAAAGATATTTTAGAAGAAAGTTCAACTGGTTTGGGTAAGTGCACAAGGGCTATGTCATAGGCCAAAGTTTCCAGGTCAAAATTTGGGTGCACCTCTGCACCCTGGGCCACCAACTGGACCTCACCTTCCTCCTTGTAGTCAGCATGCAAATCTCCCAATGTGACCTGGATAACAGCAGCCAATTCTCTTGGAGAGGAAAAAAGAGTAAATTATACAGTAAAATGTCAGTTCTGCACACTTTTGCAGACTTTAGAAAAAGTGTTTTCCCCCTGAATAATGTGTTACAGCGTGATTTTCAAAATGAATACCTGGGAAACTTTTTCACCCCAGAATGGCCTAATATTAATTAGATCTTGATTTTCTGACATTCTTAGAATATTCTATTATAGTGTTTGAAAAACTGAGAGATCTTTCATCTTCTGGAAAAATTAGGTTCACTCATGCATTCCATTAGTTGCACCCATCTCTACATTCTGCAAGGTTGATGTGTGGAACCATTTGGAAGCATGTTTGTCATTGATCACAGCTTCCATCCATGCTATATACACAAACCAGTCAGTCACATTCATCATTAGAAATTTCAGACTACCTGCCTTAATCATCAAATTTTTACTTAAAGCATGTAACATACATTCCTCAGGAAAATTTGCTATACTGGAATTTGAAAGTTTTTTATAACAATATTGTTTTAAGATGCACTATCTATGGACTTTCTGCCAAGACTTGAAAAGAGTTTGTTTCACTAAAAAGGTTTGCAATGGTGTTTGATGTAGCAAAATTTTACTGCAGCTGGAATGGTGGGATTTTGCTACATAATTTTGGGTTTGCCCCATTTATTGACTCACTCAGCTGATGCATAAAGACAGTGTGCAGCTGTGATGACCCAGCTTGGGTGAACCAATGCCCCACCACAAGTGGAAAACCTGGGTCTTGATCCCGCCCATGGAGGACCATTGCTGAAGGATATGTTGAGTCTTGCCACATATGCAAACTTCTCCCGTCTGTTCACCTCATTGCCACCCATGATGTGTGGACTATAAGAGGAAATTGGGACAGCTGAGCCATCGACCATGAAGTCAATCATCATGCTGATTGCTGAGCGCAGTGGCCACCATCCAAAATATGTGGATTTTGAAGAATCTATGTGTATTTGAATCATATATAACAGAGTTATTGGACTTTTTTCATTGTGGAATGTTTCCAATCTTCTCAGTCATTGAACCAGAAAGGTAGTATGTTTCTATATGCATGCATGAGAATTATATTTTTGTTCAAGTATTTGAGAAAAATTCATTGAAGTGGAGTTAAAATTTACTCAAAGTAAAAGCAGAAGATCTTGAATTACTATAAAATTGTCTTTGCAGCACAGTGAGGCCCACAGATGTAGACATAGTTGGTGCTGAAATGATTTGACCTTGTCCATATGTAGAAATGTATGCAAATTTTACCTCAGACTTCAACGGAATTGTATTTAATTAGTTATCCTGTGGATCAAAAAAGTTCCCAAAGGATCTAAAATAAATAATTTTTTTCAAATTTCAAATCCTGTGAAACTAACAGGGCAGATGGAAACAAAACATAATCTGATCTATATTTTGGCCCAAAAAAGCAAAGAATATCAAGCACATGATTTCCTGCACAGTTTGCAGTTGCTCAAGGGAACTTTTAAGAAATAAGCCAAAATTAAGTTTGTTTGGATTATGAATCACAGTGCATTTATACTGAAACATGCTGGTGGGTACCCAGCCACACCAGGGCAATGGTTGGTATAAACTTCTCTATGATTTTGCAATGATGATAGCAGGTCTTATGTCTGAGAGCAGGTTTCCAGCCAGGTTTGTGGTCATTTGAAAATTTTGATAATTGGAAAAATCTTCATAATGAGAGCACTAAGTGGTATGTTTGATGGCTGCTAGCAATGTTGGGTGCCCAGCTAATTCCCACACCAGGGGAAGAATGTTTAGAATTTTAGCTATATTTTAAAAATGCCCCATAATTACAGCAAATATACATCAAAAAGAGGGTGCAGGGCCACATGCTTAAGAGTAAAACTGATAAAACATGTTTAGTAATGCACTTTGAATGAATGAATGGATACCCAACTTACCAGAGCTAATACGTGAATATATACTATAATGAAGTTTCAACTGTGAATATAAAAAGCTCAAATTAGTCAAGAAATATCAAAATTTTGAAAATTTAGTATTGTCATTTTCTCTTTAATTAATGGTACAGGGTGAGTACCCATGACCTTTTCTGAATGTCAGCTAGGGCAGATTTTTTCTCTAGGTTCAAGTGTCCTCAAATCATATTGTCCATTTGTTGGGGCATACTGTGTATTTGTTTATTTTCTTGTATTAATAATTGGCCAATGAATGGTGTGGCCTGGATATAAGAACTTGAGAAGACTTCAAAAAATTCAAGAAAGCATTTCTTGTCCTTGCCTTTGTTCATTCCAGACTGCGTCTTTATACTTACTTCTTGCTATATACTGTACATTGAATGATATCATCTGGCTGTAAACATAACACACGGCTTCTGAAAGGGCATAACTACTTTCTTCAACATGGACCAAGTTAGGTTGTGAAGGTGATGTAAAATACTACGTGTATGTTTTACATGCATAGAAAGTACACCTTATCCCTGCATTTTTTTACAGTTCTCCATTTGATGATAGCATATATCATCAGACAAGTCCAATCATCATACATCAAATTATGGAAGACAGATGATAAAATGTGAGAGAATAAATCTTCTAAATAATTTAGTCATTTTAGAAAAGGCTGTTTGATGGAAATTAATTTAAGCAAAAACAGTCAGTCCAGCACTGCTTAGGAGGCCCGGGACACAGATTTATACTTTGCAGTTGACTGCATCCCATTCAAAAATGAATAGTAGTAAAATCAATGAATATCCTTCAGGATCAAATGCCAAAAATCAACTTTCTTCATTGTAATTAAGATTGCCCAGGGAAACTTCTAAAGCTTACAGATTAAAAATCAGTAATGGCTTTCCATTTGGAAATGTCATTTGGTTTTTTATGTTTGTGCAAAACTTGAATCATGGCAGACTTGTGGGAGAACCAAAATTCATGCATGATCTCTGTGAAATGTAGAAGTCCAGAATAGGAGAGCATTTGAACTTCTATAGAAGAATACCTTAGAGTTTTGCTGGTTAAACATTGAAAATTTGCAAAACTGGTTAAATTTGAGTAAATTTGTCCATCATGTAGAGAGAAGAAAGTGGTCAGCACTCTTTTGATTGGAATGAGTGTACAGTCAAACCCCAACTTAGTGTCATTGTTTGTCCACTTTTACTTTCATTTCATCTGGCACATTTTGTGACACTGATATAAATGATAATTTTTGGCCCTCTATTAATAGGGAAACATCCCCATTCACTAACCTTATGATGACCAACGTTCTACGGTATTGTTTTTGGTTGTGTCTGTGTGCCAAATTTTGTAATACCATGACTTGTATCAAAACTCGAAGCATCATCAAAAGTTTTTTCATTGAAATTTCAGTCTATCCTGGATTCGTTGAGTTTCCCACTTTCTATTTTTGGCAGTAATAAAAATAGCATAGCGAAACTTGAAACATAATAAGCATTTACAGGGGCATAAATTCCTGTCAAATCTGAAGATTATATTCCATGATACAGTCAAACTCTGTTAAGATGCCCCCCAATAAAGCGCCACCCCTATGCAACTGCCAAAATTTTGAATGAAACAAATCTCCTCCATGTTGAATTTTATAGAAAATCTCATTAAGAAGCCAACCGCCATCCACCAGCATTAGTTATGAAACCAAATTGATGTTTCCTATTAGTTTTGTCTTTGTTACAATGCCAACATTGTGGTATAGAATCATAATTTTTGTCCAAGGGTCTTGTATTTTTAAGAATATAAAAAAATAACAGTGATCATTGTTTTGAAAAATTTGAACAATATATTGACATAAACTAAAAATTCGAATAAATTGATGCAGCAAAATTCATTTTCTGAAAGAGTAATCCATTGCTGATCACAGCAGTACTCTTTGGAAAATAACTGAAGTTTCTAGAATACCTGTACTGTCAAACCTCAGTAAGATGCCACAATTGGTCCAGATAATTTTGGCAGTTTAAAGAGGTTGGCCGTTTATTGAATATTTAATTTTAATTGTTTGATCAAAAATACTCAAATTTCCTCCAAAAGTCATAGAGATACAGGAATTAGGTAAGAAACTTCAGTAATTTACCAAAGAGTATTGCTGTGATCAATGGATTACTCTTTCAGAAAATAAATTTTGCTGCATCAATTTATTCAAATTTCAAGAATAGGTCAATACAATTTTCAATAGAATGATCATTATTATTATTTTCCTTACAAATACAAGATCCTTGGCAGAAATTATAATTCTACCCCAATGTTGACATTGTAATGAAGACAAAACTACTGTAATTGGAAACAGCACTTTTGTTTCATCATTAATGCTGGCGGATGGCGGTTGGCATCTTATTGAGGTTTTCTATAGAATTAAACATATAGGAGATTTGTTTCATTTGAAATTTTGGTGGTTGCTGAGGGTGGCGCTTTATTGGGGGGCGTCTTAACAGGGTTTGACTGTATCTCTATGATTTTTGAAGGAAAATCCAGTATTTCTTATCAAATAATTTAGAAGTGAAATATTTGATAAATTTCCAACCCCTTCAAACTGCCCAAAACTGCTCTGGGCAAATTGGTGGCATCTTATCCAGGTTTGACTTTACAGTATTTAGATATGATGGGCAGTAAATAATCCATTTGAAGGTTGGGTTTTCATGACACACTGCAATTGTGTCAATCAGTTTATTATAGGACTTGATTTTCCAAAGATGTCTCACCGACAGTTTGGAAGAACCATTTCTTCCATTCTGGAACTCGATCAAAATCCAGTGGCTCAGGCGAGACTCTGACCTTCTGCGCACTTCTGGGCACTCTGAAAACGACTTCTTCTGTTTCCGACTCAACTTTCAGTTCCATGTGGTATTCATCATCATCATCATGTTTCGAGGCAGTGGTGACCATCATTAGGCAAAGCGGAATCAGAATAAATAAGAGCCTTTCCATTGGCTCAATATACAGTAATAGCTTGGATCCGAGTGGCGCTGTTTATTTCCTTCTCCCATGCATATTCAGCTCACGGAAAAGTCGCTTGGTGAGTTCAAATTCACTTCTTAAACCCCGCACTTCATTTTCATTCATTCTGGAGAATGGAGAAGAGAGAAAGCAATTTGCCCATACTGAATTTGGCACACGCAAAAATTAATTTTCCTGCATCGATGAAATTTCGAATGAATAGATTTTTTAATCAATTTCACTAAGAACGCAGTTATTTTCAGAATTTTATAGACTCCACAAATTTTGAAATGCTCTCGAAGAGAGACGGAGAAAAAGAACACTGACGTTTCGTATAAAAGAGCTGGCAGAAAACTGTCAACAAATTGCTTCACGTCACTCACTGTTTCATTTTTCATTTTTTCTTTTTTCTTTCCTTTTCTTTTTTGTGTTTAACACAGTCGACTCGTCGCTTATTTGGTGATGGAGAACTTGACGTTCGTTGAGACAGTGCTTGTCGCAATTCAGGGGAAAACTGGGTCAAACATTGCACAGGAATCTCGGTCACGGGAAAAGTGGGTCGAACACGGCATTGTTCCCTCGGATTCTGCAGGTCTTCAGTTGGCTTCCTGTGTCCTTGATGACGACGAGGAACCAGCGATTTTTTTTTATTGTTTTTTGTTTTTCGTGAAGGTTAAACATTCACCTGTGCAATTCGTGGCATATCCAGAATACTGCATGTGTTCAGTATCTCGTGTGAAGAAAATATTTACAATTCTTTTACAGCATTTTCATGCTGAATTTAGATGAATGTTTCTGATGAAGCCGGTCGATTTAATGACAGTGGACGCAATTGGTCAAACCTTGTCACAATACATGTTAGAGTGCCTATATGTTGGATCAAATTTTTAACGAAGACATGAAAAATGCGGATGAGAAAGTAACTAGAAATATAATTTTCAAAAATTAACTTCAAGATGCAGAAAATAACTGCGTTATCCTATTTTGCGAGAGATTTGACTCAAGACACTTTTGTCTTGTGAGGAAATGTCTCTCCTCAAAGAGCAATTAATCTAAAGTATTAAGCCCTCAAAAATAACTTTTCAGCAAGAAGATTTAGTTCTTATAGCCAGGGTTTGAAATACTTACAATATCTGAATTTAGAGTGTTAACGTGTATTTCTTGCTAGTTCAACCAAGGCCAGACCAACGATGAATATCTGTACATATACTGTGCAGAACCTTTATAGATTCAAACTATTAGTAGAGCGTCCACAGTGAAATCTCTTCAAATCTTTTCAGAACCACAGTATTTCAAATACCGCATAGTTTAGTACCATACTGCTGGTATAATACCAGCAGTACACAACCCCTTCAGGTATTTTTTTGGGGTGGTGTACCGCTGGTATTATACCAGTGGTACATAACCCCTTTAAAATACCACAGAGTTGTGTACTGCTGGTATAATACCAGTAGTACACAACCCCACAGTATTTTAGCAGCAGTACACAACCCTGGTATAATACTGCAGGGTTGTGTACCCCACAGCGTATTTTCACTGTGATTGGCCACGGTATCATTACCGCAGCCAATCACAGCTTTGCAGAGCAGATCCGGGAGTCCGGATCTGCGCTGCGGTATTATAAAATACTGCACAGCATATTTTTACTGTGATTGGCTGCGGTATCATAACCACGGCCACTCACAGCTTTGCAGAGTGGATCTGGAAGTCCAGATCCCCGCTGCGGTATTATAAAATATCGCACGGCGTATTTTCACTGTGATTGGCCGAGGTATCATAACCGCGGCCAATCACAGCTTTGCAGTGTGGATCCGGGAGTCCAGATCCATGCTGCGGTATTTTAAAATACCTAACTTCTGTGATTGGTCCTGGAATATTACCACAGCATATTATCCTACAGAACTTTATAAAATCAAAAACACTGTGTCAACATTCACTGGCAACATTCAAATGATCAAGATTATTTAGAAATCGAAAGTTTTTTGTGTGTTGCTGAGAAAAAGGCACTGCTGATTTTGTCAAACCCAGAGGAAACCTGATTTGCAAAATGCCCTGCTGAAGCCTCAACACTTGAGGGATGATAGTACAATAAGTCTATAATCACTACTTGTATGCTGAGAAAATTCCTGACCGCTGCAGGACTCAAACCTGGAACTGTTGCACCATGAACTATGCCTCAACTGGATAGGCTGCCGTGCACTTGACGTTGGACCTAGATGACGTGGGGTCATATAACTTTCTTTTTCAACACCTAGGCCACAGACACATGTTACACGACGTCCACTAGTAGTAGAGCATCCACACTGCGGAGGCTCTACTACTAATTGCACCCTAATTGAACTTGGGAATTCAAATTTTTATATATTATATTTGAAAAAAGAATTGCTGTATGACATTATAGACATAACATTGCACTGTTTTTCTATGTTAGTGCCCCAATGTAGCAAAATATACATACATAGATACATACATACATACATAACATACATTTGAAATCATAATTACATACTGAGTGAAATTCTGGAAATTTGGAAAGAACTTTAAAATTGATTGTTTTTATTTTCCTGAAGTAAAAAATTTTGTGCAGCTGTATTTGCAATGACATGGGGTTTTCAATTTGATCAGTTAAAAATTGAGATCTAAAAAGGAATTTATCCCATTTTTCACTCAATTTATTGAAAAAGGTCCACATTTTTTTATATCTCAGTCAATTTTTGGAATTTTTCAAAGTTGGAAATGGGGAAATGTGCAGAACTTCATTGCGCATCCACCCTATAGAAAACGTAGAGTTTTGTTGAGCAGAAATCATATGGTGAATGTTTATATTGAGAAGGTTGGCAAACAAAAAATTTTTGGACTTTCAAGTTTAACTCATATGTTATCCAAAAACTATTTTACGAAATTTGGACTTTCAAGTTTAACTCATAATATTTTTGGAGCAATTTCAATTTTAAAATTTTTCTTGGATGCACAATGCATTTCTACAAATTTGGAATTTTTTTGGCTGGAGGAAGTTCAAATCAAAATAGCAAACATTTTCTAAAACAAAATGTGCCAAGGGGTGGGATTGAACCAGGTACCTCCGCAACCATTTCACTGCACCCTAATTTTTTTTTCATGCCAAGGAAAACCTGCTAAAAGTTGGTGCCACAGACACATCCTTATTAAAGTTCCCCAAACCCCTGTAGGATCCTACTGGTTGTTCCTCCCACTGCGGACGTTAAAGCCTGACCTGACTGCACAACCAAAAACTGGGATGCTAGAAAGGGCACAAGGGAAATGACCTCAAACCAGACAGTGTATTTCATGCACAATGACCGTGTCTGCTTTGGAGCAAAGAGTTGCTAGTGAGATTGTTCTGGAACAATAGACGCAAAAATAGGCATTATTCTTTGTATATTGCAGGACAATATGGAATAGTATTTGGTGACAGCTGTGTGGAGGAAAATTACACAGAATCTGCTATTTTTGCATCAGAAAAAGCTCAACAAATAGAAAAAGAATAAGTCAGTCTACTAACTAAACTGTTCACACAAGATTGGGGGGGGGGGGCTGGAATAATGAAGCTCAAAACTAGCATGCTTTTGATTATGAATTAAGGTACAATAATTAAAAAATGAAATTCAATTTCAGATGTTTTGAATATGAATGGCTCAATTTGTTCAGATTTGTCAACAGTTTGAAAAGTATTGTGTTGCCCATTCTTCTAGAAATGGAAATATGTCTGAATCAAAGAAAAATTATCCAGATGTTGGGCAGATTTTTAAAGTTTCAAGTGCCTCAAAGTTGAATTGTCCATATTTTGGGGTTTCTGTATATATGTCTGGGTTCTATCTATATACAGGAAGATCCCAAGATGCGGGTGTATTTGGTGCATCAAGATTCAAGAGTGTCACAAATTCAAAATGACCCTCAGTTGAGTCTCATTTCCCCTTTGACTCATATTGTATGATTTTCAATTAATGGTGTTTTAAAAAGAAATATTCATCATAATTTTCTGCGGGAAAATATTTAAAAACATTACCCGCAAATTGAAAATTATTCAATTGATTTCTTTCAACTCATCAAGAATATTTGGAGCATTGAGTGGGGGGGGGGGAAGTGGGTTGGATGAGAAAGGAGTGCATCAAAAGCATCTTCCTCCTATTCTCTGACTTTCCTTTCTCCAATATGTTTCCCTTCCCAACCATCCACTTCTCACCTCATTTCTTCAACTGTCAAGATTTTCCTCCTTCCTAACCTGCTGTTCAGTATTTTTTGTTAGTGAATTTATGGGGTATCATTGCCTGCTTTTTTGAAATTTTTGAAAACTGTTTTTTGTTAAAAAATTTGATCACACACATATCCCTCATGCAGAAACTGACTCCAGCTCCACCTAATCTCCCACTGTAAGCAAATTGATATTCTTTGCTTTTTGAGGACATCTATCCCCCCATTCCAAGGGTATTATCCAAGGTAGTAGAGTGAGGGAAAACCGCTTCTGTCCCATGCCAATCTCCACTTCAATATTCTGGCTTTTCATTCTACTTTTTTCTTGCCATATAAAGCTAATCCTCGCATATTTTTTCATGCATAATATGTCATTATAGAATTATTTGAAATGCATGATAAAACTATTTGACTTAATTAAAATAAAACTATCCTCAATGAACCTTCCTAGCCCAAAATTAACCTACCTTGACCAAAGTAGAAGAATTTACTCTTGAAGCATATTAATCCATTCATTAATTTTTTCATTTTCAAGATGTTGGAGATGGAGGAGAGATTTTTCATCCTCTGGGTCTGGGCATTAACTGCCAAAATTCTTCTGTACAATCA